>JARQOC010000002.1:356994011-357160997 GCA_033576535.1 Allobates femoralis
ACATGTGAGAAATTGTTTTAAACAAAGAGAACAAAAAGTACTATGCAAAATTTATCAATTTATTAGAAAACGTCAATAGAATAGATAATAAGGTGGCAACAAACAGTACATGTACAAGAATACCCGAACAGGATAACGGGGGGCACATAATTAATATAAACTGTCAAAAAGGTAAGCGTTTTTTCATAATCTGGTACAGAGTCTAGCAAGTATGAGGTAAAAAATACAGAGTTCACTGGAGTAAAACAAAAAATAGCAAGAATTTACATCATAGTATGAATAAATAGAATCTCATACAAATAAAGTGCCAGTGCAACAGGTGGCAGGGACAAAGAAATCCCTATCATAGTCATACTAAGGTGCTTTTTTTTGGTTACAGAGTAAATGCTTACACTCACTTAGACCAATAAATGTATCATACCCATGATGAGTCAGAGTAAAGTTAAAGTGCCCTCCACAAGTCCTGTCAGGTACAGAACCCCGACGCGGCGTTTCGCTGCATAAGCTTGGTTGCTGCAGCTTCCTCAAGGGGATGTGTTATGCGTCCTGTGACAGCCCCTATCTAATGTCCGTCTTATATACAGCCATGCTGGTCTCCTAACCCGTCTCACCTGTGACTCGCGCATCATCTCCAGTCGCCGCGCACCGGAAGTGGCGTCTCGGAATAACATGACGGCCGGCTCTGACGCACGCACGGCACCAGGGAACGCGTCACCATGGTACCGACGCATGCGCATCAGGCTCGGCCGTCCCGAGAAACGCCACCCCGCGCGCCACGATGGAGAGAGCGAGGCGAGGGGGCGAGTCGCATGCTGATACGTCAATGCGAGCGAGTCGCATGTTAGTAAACTGATACGGGCAAATCGCACATCAGTGCATCGCTACAGACCATAGGGGAGAAAACAGGACATCACCTAAACAAAGAAAAGGTACAGATTGTTTCTCTTTAGAACATTATGTGATGCACGCTCTGGAATTTGTAATAACAACTCACTTGTTTTTCTTTTCTCTTAGAATACCATCCTCCAGTCTCTTACAAGATATTCCTCCTACTTGTCTGACAAACGTTCCTACTAGACCTCAGCCCCAGTGTCTACCTATATTACCCTAAAATTTAGACATTTGTCCATTAGAAATATCTTAGCCATTATACCCACTGCCACTCATGCAGCTTTTTTACCTCAACACATCCGACCTCCTCACTCCTCCCGCCCACACTATCCAATCACGTCATACCTGCACGTGCCTCCACCGCCCATAGTTCAGACACTCACCTACTGTAAATACACTTGGAGATTCATATTAGCACTGTTTGTTTTACATGCCTGGCACAGTATATTGATACCAGTGTCTTTATGTTTGACAAATCTTTGTAACTAGATCCTTGAAAAAAGTCGGGGACAGCTGAAACGTTGGAACCTATGTATGATACTGTTGGCAATAAAGAGGACACATTTTTTTCACTTGCAAACTTGTGATTGGAGTTCTTTCAAAACTGATGTGCCCAGATATCTTATTTGACTGCTCCAGCAGCCAATCACAGACACCCATTCTGTGTGTCAGCGTCTGTGATTGGCTGTTCCGTTCTCTGCAGTGAATATCCCGGAAGTTAATGAGCAGCCTCGGAAGTAAAAGTGGCAGGACGGCAGGACGTCAGAACATGGGAAGGCAGGACTCAGTAAGTATAATATGTAGAAATAGGTCTGCTCACCCCTTCCCAAAGGAGGTGCCCAGAAAAATAAATTCAAACACTATAATAGGTATTTCTGTCACACTCGAGAAGAAAAAATGAAATCCAGGTATGGTTGATGTGAAGCAAAAGGATAGTTTATTTGGTTCTGATCTCACAGAAATGCTGTAAATCCACAACGTTTCGGCAATACATGCCTTGATCACGTAACAGCTGGTTCAAATGCCATAAAATCAAAGATACAGAACATGTGTTAATACAGTCATAAGACCTATAATTATATTGCAATCAGCATATCAAATAAACAAATTATAGCCTAACACCTTTTAGAATATACGTGTCAATTTCTCTTTCATTAACATAATAGACTTGATGACTAGTCTCAAGAAGCAAATAAATCATCCAGGGTAAAAAAACAATAGTATGTTTATACCTTTAAATCTGAGGTTTTCGCTAAATGATCTTGTGCGGATTTTTATAAGTCAGGTACCAATACTATATCTGGTAACTAGAAAAATCATATTAATAACAAGCATATCTAGAATGCATAAGTTATAGGAGCATGACTCTCTAGGTAAAGGTGCCATAATATTACCTTTATTGAGATTTCTCTGGCATGTAATTATCACTAAGTCAAGGAAAACCTCTTATTAATAGTGCCAACGATCTCATGCGTGTGTACCTAATATCAATAAAAGTAAAGTGGTTCAACTGTACATGTATATTAAAACTAACGTACAGCAATATACCATCACCAAATAGGCACCATTAGGACGCAATATGGCACATTACCAAATTGTCATATGAAGTAGTGCTGTCAGCAGCTAGTTCTAGTTCCTGGATAGTATGGACCCACTACAGAGAAACAAGTGTCTCCAATATAAAAACCTGTAACAATGGTAAAGTGAAGCTAAATAGAATGAAAAAGTCCCAGAGAGGGATCGCTTTACCTGACCACACATAGTAATAATGAATGCGAGTTAACCGCGCTATGGAACAGCGTCCACGCTGAACGCCGTCCTTAAGTAACGAGCGGCCCGTGACGTCTCATTGTTTATAACCGTTGTGCGCATGCGCGCGACGTAAAGCGTCATTCCGGACACAGCCGGAGTTTACCGAAGTGAAGGGAGGCGGGGGAATGCAGGAGGTGACGTCAGGCCCCCCGGACAGAGCCGGGAAAGGAGCTGGCTGAAGTAGCAATGCTGTGTAAACAAATGCTAAGTGCTGAAGCTGTGAGTGCCCAGTGGGGACATGGTGCCATCAAATTAAGCCTCAGGAAACTGCAAGAAAATATACAAGAATATCAGGGCACATACAAAACCATGTATACATAAACTTATTTGTATGAGTCAATGGATGTGATGATCTTATGTCACCATGGCAGTTTTGACCAGATCCCTCACAGACTACAGTCACAGCAGATGCGTATAATCACTTGAGTATATCATTACGATATAATAGTAGAATAAAAAAGGAGTCAGTGTGCAAGAATGGGGAATTTAAAGAGACATACACTAAGTCTTTTCAGAAATGTGAAAACGTTTCATAGGTGAAAAATCTTATGTTATTATTTCGTACTCCCTATTCAAGCCTCGTGGCTCCAATGTATCCAGTGTGTGGATCCAATAACTTTCTCTTTCTTTTAACTTTCTAATTCTGTCACCTCCTCTCCTAGATATGGGTACATGGTCTATGACCTGAAATTTTAGTTGTGAGACCCCATGGCCGCAAGTATTAAAGTGATGTGCGATGGGTAAAAGATCTTTTTTGCACCGGATTGTAGACTTATGTTGACTGATGCGGTCTCGGACATGCTGGGTAGTCTCCCCAACATATCCGAGACCGCACGGACACTTGATAAAATAAACCACGTATGAAGAATCACACGTGAAGAACCCCCTGATCTCAAATCTCTTACCAGATCTTGGATGGAAGAAGTACTCACCCCTAGTTACATGCGAACATTGCATGCAACTAATACAGGGGAATGTACCCCTTCTGGTCGTGGTTAGTGTTCCCTGTACCATTCTACGTAATTTAGAACCTATGTCGGCTCGTACGAGATGATCCCTAAGATTCCTAGGTCTTTTGAAACAACACAGTGGGTTAGTTGCAAACTCCGCTACTTTCGGATAAGCGGAACGGAGTATGCCCCAGTGTTTCCTAACGACTGAATTGATTAAATTGGAAAAAGGGTGATATGTGTTGACAAACATTATGCGCTTCTCACCTACCACCCTATTAGATTTAGTAGCCCCGGTTGATAAAGTACTATCGGGATAGCCCCTAGCTTTAAATTTGGATCGCATTTCTTTTAACCTGATATTCCTTACCTCAGGATTGGAAACTATCCGTTCTACCCTCGTTAGTTGTGACTTGGGTAGTGCCCTCTTCAAGTGTTTGGGATGACAACTAGTGTACATAAGTAGACTATTTTTGTCTGTCGATTTGCAATACAGGTCAGAGATGAGTGTGCCCTGTGGTGTCCGCGTCACCTGAGTATCCAGAAAACTGATAGTCAAAGCATCACAGTTAAGGGTAAAGTTAAGGCCCCGTATGTAGCTGTTTAAGTCACTGAAGAATTGATCTAATCTATCTCTGGAACCCTGCCATATGAAAAAAATGTCATCTATAAAGCGTAGCCATAAAGAGACATGTGATGTATAGAGTGGGTGAGTGTATACATACTTCCGTTCAAATTCCGCCATATATATGTTTGCATATGGCGGTGCTACATGTGAGCCCATAGCAGTCCCCTTCTTCTGTAAAAAGTATGTATCTTCAAAAAGAAAAAAGTTATTATGAAGTATTAACTGTAGAGCATCCTTGCAAAAATTTCTTTCAGGCAACGTAAGCGTTGTTCTAGATGTTAGAAAAGATTCAATAGAGTCAATACCAATATGATGTTCTATCGAGGTGTATAAACTGCTGACATCTACGGTCACCAGTAGGGTGTCATCTGTTAAACCTGTAACAGTCTTTATCTTGGAAAGAAAATCTGATGTATCCTTAATAAATGATTCTATCCCAAAGACTAACGGGGTTAATATTTTGTCTAAGGTCTTGGACAGAGGTGAGAGGATAGATTCTGTAGACGCAACAATTGGTCTACCTGGGGGATTTTGTAAGTCTTTGTGAATCTTCGGCAAAACATAGAAAACCGGTGTAACCGGATTTCTATGTAATAGGTAATCAGCTAGTTTGTCATCAATAACATTATGGGTTCTATACACCTGAATGAAGTCAATCAATTTCTTCCGTATTTCAGCCGTAGGATTTCTAGGGATAGGGGAGTAAGTATTAACATCCTTTAATTGTCTATAAATCTCTTGTATGTATTGTGTTCTATTCATAACTACAATAGCGCCCCCTTTGTCTGCCGGTTTCACAATAATAGATTTATTAGTAGACAAGTTCTGTAGGGCCCTGGATTCATTCACCGAAAGATTATGTTTAATGTGTAACTCCCCACGTGTAATTTTTTGAAAGATATCTGAGACTTCACGTTGTACAATTGAAATATACGTTTCAGCAGGGTGAATGTTCCTTGGTGGCTGAAAATCACTAGGGGTGTATAAACCCAGGTCCTTAAGGTTGAATTGTGAATATCGTGTAGTGATGGGCACTGATGTAAAAGGAGAAGTTGAAAAATATGCCTTTAATCTAACACTCCTAAAAAACCTATACAGTTCCTGTTCTGTTTGAAAAGTACTAAATGATGGTACTGGACAAAAGGATAGGCCCTTCTGTAGTAAATTAGCCTCAGATGGAGATAAGCAATATGAAGAAATGTTGTAAACTATATTTTCTGACCTACCTGAGATCTGGTCATTACGCCCTCTCTTACTCCTCCGCGTCTTCCTTTTGAAGAACGACCTCGGCGTGAATCTAAAAAAGGAGCCGAAGGACCAGGCCGGTTGTTGCCCTGGTCCCCGTCTGAACTGGATGTAGTAGACCATGGTTTTCGAGGTGCTCGGAACCGCGAGTAATCGGTGAACTTCCAGAAGTACACCTGATTTTTATGATAATCTTCTTCGTCCCTATTAAATTTTGCCCGCTTTTTATTTTGTAAAGCCTTCTTAAACTCGTTGACCGTTGTGTTGATCTTGGATCTAACGTTCTTGAAATCTTTAATGGTTTGGGTTAGCTGAGCCTCGGTCGCCTCGATCTTCTCATCCAATGTCAAAAGCTCGTCCTGAATGTAGTCTATAGTAAGTAGCATTAAATCCATGGAACATTTGTTCAAGATTTGTTCGAATTTGTCACAATAACCTTGATTATCCTGAAAAAGGGTCGGTCTTAGAGAAACTCTGAGCCCTCTTGGTATCCTTTGTATCTTATAATATTCAGCAAGGGTTGCGCTGTGTAGATCAAGGGCGATCCTCTTGCGTAAATCTTTCTCAAAGTCCTTGGTCTTGACCTCCTCCGGTGGGACAGTCAAAAATGGTGAACTAGAATTCACCCTGGACAATATAGAGGTTGCTTCATCATGATTAAAGGAGAAGGTCTGGAAGGACATATGGGAGCTAGAACAAAAATAAAGTCAATATGTAGAAATAGGTCTGCTCACCCCTTCCCAAAGGAGGTGCCCAGAAAAATAAATTCAAACACTATAATAGGTATTTCTGTCACACTCGAGAAGAAAAAATGAAATCCAGGTATGGTTGATGTGAAGCAAAAGGATAGTTTATTTGGTTCTGATCTCACAGAAATGCTGTAAATCCACAACGTTTCGGCAATACATGCCTTGATCACGTAACAGCTGGTTCAAATGCCATAAAATCAAAGATACAGAACATGCGTTAATACAGTCATAAGACCTATAATTATATTGCAATCAGCATATCAAATAAACAAATTATAGCCTAACACCTTTTAGAATATACGTGTCAATTTCTCTTTCATTAACATAATAGACTTGATGACTAGTCTCAAGAAGCAAATAAATCATCCAGGGTAAAAAACAATAGTATGTTTATACCTTTAAATCTGAGGTTTTCGCTAAATGATCTTGTGCGGATTTTTATAAGTCAGGTACCAATACTATATCTGGTAACTAGAAAAATCATATTAATAACAAGCATATCTAGAATGCATAAGTTATAGGAGCATGACTCTCTAGGTAAAGGTGCCATAATATTACCTTTATTGAGATTTCTCTGGCATGTAATTATCACTAAGTCAAGGAAAACCTCTTATTAATAGTGCCAACGATCTCATGCGTGTGTACCTAATATCAATAAAAGTAAAGTGGTTCAACTGTACATGTGGTCAGGTAAAGCGATCCCTCTCTGGGACTTTTTCATTCTATTTAGCTTCACTTTACCATTGTTACAGGTTTTTATATTGGAGACACTTGTTTCTCTGTAGTGGGTCCATACTATCCAGGAACTAGAACTAGCTGCTGACAGCACTACTTCATATGACAATCTGGTAATGTGCCATGTTGCGTCCTAATGGTGCCTATTTGGTGATGGTATATTGCTGTACGTCCGTTTATATACATAATATACATGTACAGTTGAACCACTTTACTTTTATTGATATTAGGTACACACGCATGAGATCGTTGGCACTATTAATAAGAGGTTTTCCTTGACTTAGTGATAATTACATGCCAGAGAAATCTCAATAAAGGTAATATTATGGCACCTTTACCTAGAGAGTCATGCTCCTATAACTTATGCATTCTAGATATGCTTGTTATTAATATGATTTTTCTAGTTACCAGATATAGTATTGGTACCTGACTTATAAAAATCCGCACAAGATCATTTAGCGAAAACCTCAGATTTAAAGGTATAAACATACTATTGTTTTTTACCCTGGATGATTTATTTGCTTCTTAAGACTAGTCATCAAGTCTATTATGTTAATGAAAGAGAAATTGACACGTATATTCTAAAAGGTGTTAGGCTATAATTTGTTTATTTGATATGCTGATTGCAATATAATTATAGGTCTTATGACTGTATTAACACGTTCTGTATCTTTGATTTTATGGCATTTGAACCAGCTGTTACGTGATCAAGGCATGTATTGCCGAAACGTTGTGGATTTACAGCATTTATGTGAGATCAGAACCAAATAAACTATCCTTTTGCTTCACATCAACCATACCTGGATTTCATTTTTTCTTCTCGAGTGTGACAGAAATACCTATTATAGTGTCAGTAAGTATAATAATATTTAATAATGATTTTCTTTATATTAAAGCCACCCCGCCTCTGAACCTGAATTGTAATGCAGACTTCCCAGGAAGTCTGTGTTTGAAATCTGTGCCGGAACATTAGGTGCTCGGTACAGACCCCGAACTTTACAGTTCGGGTTTGCTCATCACGAGTAATAATACCACAGTGTGGTATCATCTGGATGTATCTAGTATTGCCCATTTTTTGATTACTGAAATTTTTTTTGTAAACAACCCCTAGTGGGCGCGTCATATGAAAACTGTATATATATATATATATATAGATATATATATATATATATATATATATACATACATTTTTGTAATTAATCCCCAGACCCAATATTGATTGCACCTATTACTTCTCGAAGAGAGACATGTGGTCTATTCTCTACCTTGTACCTGGAGATACGAAGAGAACCTGAAGTTTCATGACTGTGAGGATGAGTGTTGCAAGCTTGGATTAGAGATGAATGAACCTTTTGAAATGCAGATTTGGTTCTGTTTGATGAATGGGCAATATGCTGAATATGTTCACCAACTTTTTTGTTGAACTTCCAAACCTCATTCAAATCAATGGGCGACAAAATCAAGGGCCTAGAAAACACCTTCAAAGGGGCCCAAAAGCTGACAAACACAACTCAAACCATGACACAATGGAGCCTCATTGTTTTGGCCCAGACATTATTTTCCAACATCATTACTTAGCAAGCTTGAGCACCACTGTCAGACTCACCATTTTTAGGGCCCTCTCATGAACCTCAGGCATCATCATGATTTCCCTGAGGCTGTCTCATGTTACCCAGCAGGTATCACTCAGCAGGGAATCCTGCTCTGTGACCTGAGATAACCTGGGAAGTGTCAGCGCTCATAAAAACAGCTGTTTTGTGATAGCCATAATTTCGCCTGAGATCTAACGGATATATCTCACTAGTATAGTGAGACAGCACACGTGAAGAGCGGTGATGTCAGGGAGTGCAGTCCAGTTTAAACTTGTGGGATAACCCTTATGTGACCATTTGAGTCAGAAGTGCAGTAATGTTTGTGATGGCACTGCTTGCTACGCTCTCACAGCATATGTGGGAAGACTTCTATGTACATGACGCCACCATATTGTTGTAAGGCCAATGCCCGCTGTACATTGTTTGATGATTCTTTTTAAACAGATTTTGAGAATCTGCATCAAAATCTGCATGTCTACCTGAAGCCAGCAAAGTCTGAGAGTTTAGAAGTGCTGCGACATAATGTTTTTTTTACTAGCAGATTTAGTGCAGAAAAAATAAATCTGAACCACATGTGCAAGGAAAAAAAAGCAATGTCGGCACTTCACCTGCCATAAACTTTGCTGGATATAAGATTGACATGCAGATTTTGATGCAGATTTTCAAAATCTGAATCAGAAAAAGCATCAAACAACACAGTTACAGAGCATGAGAGGGTCCAGGGAGAGCCACAGTTGTGGTGAAAGGGATTGAGGATTCTTCTTGCCCCTGGCAATTTCCTGAGACTTCTAAGGCAGGTGTGGCCCACTACAACCCTCAAGGTCTGAAAAAAATGCATGTTTTCTGGATTTCCTTAGCCTTGCACAGGTGCTAATTTCATCACTTGCTGAGGTGATGATTCTACTACCTTGTGCAATGCTAAGGAAATCCTGAAAAACATGCACTTCTTGGTTACTTTTGAGGACTGCATGCACTTAGTCAGCCCTGTTCTGTGTATGAAGTGTTTTGCTTTTCCATACCTCCGACCATCAGACTTTTACACCAGTCTCTGTAATGCAGTATCAAAACACCTGTTTGTAGAAACAGTCCAGCACACAAGGAGTGAAGTACAAGACTATTAGTCTCAAACACAAACATAAGACTATACATAAAATATACAGGTGCTTCTCAATGAATTAGAATATCATCAAAAAGTTAATTTATTTTAGTAATTCAATACAAAAAGTGAAACACAGGTATTATATAGAGTCATTAGAAACAGTGATCTATATCAAGTGGTTTTTCTGTTAATGTTGATGATTATGGCTTACAGCCTATAAAAACCCAAAGGTCATTATTTCAGAAAATTAAAATGGGTAGGATGAAGTCTCTGAAAGATAAAATATTACCTAAATAGGTATCAGAGGCTTCACCTTGTGTGGTTGTGAGAGTCATAACCACTATAAAACCATCTCCGCTGCTGCAGTGTTCAATGTGGTGCACATAGAATAGGGAGGATGAAAGGTTAAAAATCACACTGCCGTATTCCACGAGGCATCAAACGATGCATATAATATTGATTTATTATTCAACGCATTTTAGAGCTCCCTGTCCCCTTCCTCAGGACAAGTCAATAGCATATTACCCTGAAGCGTGTTGACTAATAAATCAATATTATATTCACCCTGTGATGGTATATGGCACCACAGTTTTTAACTCTTCATCTTCCCTACTTTAATTTTCTGAGATAATTACCTTTGAATTTTCATTGGCTATAAACCATAATCATCAGCATTAACATAAATAAACACTTTAAATAGATCACTCTGTTTGAAATGAATCTACATAGTATATGTGTGTCACTTTATTTATTACATTGCTGAAAAAAATTAACTATTTGATAATCTAATTAATTGAGATGCACCTGAATATTTTTTCTCAAACACATGGCTTATAGCATTATACAACATTGGTAATAGCTGTGTGCTGCAAGGAATTTTTTCTATTTTATATATATATATATATATATATATATATATATATATATATATATATATACATATATTTATATATATATATATTCTGTGTGCAGAATTATTAGGCAAATTAGTATTTTGATTACATGATACTTTTTATACATGTTGTCCTACTCCAAGCTGTATAGGCTTGAGAGCCAACTACCAATTAAGTAAATCAGGTCATGTGCATCTCTGTAATAAGGAGGGGTGTGGTGCAATGACATCAACACCCTATATAAGGTGTACTTCTTTATCAGGCAACTGCCTTTCCTTAGACAAAATGGGTCAGAAGAGAGATTTGGCGGGCTCTAAAAAGTCCAAAATTGTGAGATGTCTTGCAGAGGGATGCAGCAGTCTTGAAATTGACAAACTTTTGAAGCGTGATCACCGAACAATCAAACGTTTCATGGCAAATAGCCAACAGGGTCGCAAGAACGGTGTTGGGCAAAAAAGGCGCAAAATAAATGCCCATGAATAGAGGAAAATCAAGCGTGAAGCTGCCAAGATGCCATTTGCCATCAGTTTTGCTATATTTCAGAGCTGCATCGTTACTGGAGTATCAAAAAGCACAAAGTGTGCTATACTCAGTGACATGACCAAGGTAAGGAAGGCTGAAAAACAACCACCTTTGAACAAGAAACATAAGATAAAATGTCAAGACTGGGCCAAGAAATATCTCAAGACTGATTTTTCAAAGGTTTTATGGACTGATGAAATGAGAGAGACTCTTGATGGGCCAGATGGATGGGCCAGCAAGGTGGAGGTAGGGTACTGGTATGGGCTGGTATCATCAAAGATGAACTTGTGGGACCTTTTCTGGTTGAGGATGGAGTGAAGCTCAACTCCTGGATCTACTGCCAGTTTCTGGAACAGGAAGAAGTCGGTATCGTTCAAGAACACATGATTTTCATGCAGGACAATGCTCCATGACATGCATCCAACTACTCCACAGTGTGGCTGGCCAGTAAAGGTTTAAAAGAAGAAAAAATAATGACATGGCTCCCTTGTTCACCTGATCTGAACCCCATAGAGAACCTGTGGTCCCTCCTAAAATGTGAGATCTACAGGTAGGGAAAACAGTACACCTCTCGGAACAGTGTCTGGGAGGCAGTGGTGGCTGCTGCATGCAATGTTGATCGTAAACAGATCAAGCAACTGACTGAATCTATGGATGGAAGGCTGTTGAGTGTCATCATAAAGAAAGGTGGCTATACTGGTCACTAATTTTTAGTTTTTGTTTTTGCATGTCAGAAAGATTTATTTATAAACTAGCTGTGAGCCCGATGCAAATGCATCGGGATTCTAGAACGTACGTTAATTTGATTAGTAGTTATAGCTGTTAGACTAATGCAAATGCATTCGTTGTCTAGAATATGTTTATTGTTTTTTTTAAAGATTTTTAAATAATCCAATTATTCCAATGACATCTTTACAGCAACTACATATATTTGTATTGTTGATATCATATAAGGAAAATTGAATAATTATGTTGTAAGGGTCTTAGAACACAAAGTAGCAATACTTCTTAATGCATCAATCATTAAAATTGATGAATTAACAGTAATAGGTGTATCAGCCAGTTTGTGTCAGCCCACCAATCGCGTCAAGATGCCCTTACGCCTGGTGAGTCCTAATCTAACTAAATCCGAATTGATATAATTTAAATATTTTTTATACCTGAATTTTTCTTAGATTTTTTGAGGATTGTGATGTAAATAATAAAATTTTGTAAATTGATACAGAAGGAGTTACCAGCTACAGACTTGCAGCAATATCCATGCAATAACAAAAAAACTTGTAGTTAACCTACGGTAAATGGAGTTAACGTAGCTTCAGCAGGTGCATAAGATGCATCGACTAACTAACCACAGGTGACTGCAGTTGATGTGGATGACACTGCCGCAACTATGTTGTCTGCACAAACCGCAAGTTAAGTACAAATTACATATATGCAATTATGAAAATTACAGCAAGTATGTTGTTGGTGAGTCCTTCATGATCAATTATTATCATTTAGTATATTCCTCAACAAAGTGAAAAAATCTAAGAAAAATGGTGTGGTAGAATCTAATTAATAATTTATGTTTGTCCCTATCTATCTAAACATGTGGAACACACCTTGCTAATGAGATGTGTGTGAACAGCCATCCCACCCGTCTCTTAGCTGTTCACAAAAACCTCTCCCTGTAAAGAGTGACAATGAAATCTCTCAGCACATATAGTGCTGGAGCTTGAAATAGTGGTTTCTATCACCCACTGTAGAAATGTGGATGATACACATCTCTCATATTATTTTAAATGTGTGTTCACAAAAATATAGTAGAAATCAGTATATAAAAAATAAAATGTAAAACAGTAAAATTTTTTTTTTTTTTTTTTTCAAAAGATAAATAAACAGAAGAATAGTCATAGGGAAGAGTTCAGTGCAAAATATTCTTGTAGACAATATTTTTGGTAAAAACTTTGTCACTGTTAGGCAGCAATTTTCCTTGGATTGGAGTGTCCACCACTTTCACTTTTACATTGGATCGTCTTCTCACTCTTGAAAAAGCCACATACAATTGTCCATGTCCAAAAACAGGTTCTGGCAAAAAAATGCCTACTTTCTCAAGTGTTTGTCCTTGGGATTTGTTTATTGTCATGGCAAAAGCTGGCTTCAGAGGAAATTGGCGACGTCTTAACTTAAAAGGCAAGCCGGTTTCTGATGGGCACAAATCAATCCTGGGAATGAAAACCACATTTCCTCCAGCAGACCCAGTAATGACTCTTGCTCGAATCATGTTGGCAAACAAACCGGTGACAATTAAGCGAGTCCCATTGCAAAGACCTTTTCTGCTGTTGAAGTTCCTCAAAAGCATTACAATGGTGCCAATTTTTAATTTCAGACGATGAGATGGCATCCCCGTGGGTGTAAGTGAATTTAAAAATTCAACAGGGTATTGCTTTGGGTCCTCTGTCTCGTCCGGATCAATGGAATCATCACTAATGTATTCTGTATACTCTCCAGCAATGCAATCCATGATCTTAGAGTTGACCTGATCCACATCATCATTTTTGGGGCAAAGAATGGCATGTGATGCTGCTGTATGAATGCTTTCATTGTCATTGACATCAATTACAATGTTTTCACCAAAAATGTCAAATATTAGTGAACCTGTGCAAATCATATCTTCAGGGATTTCTATAACATCATCTCCAAGGTTATAAGAATTGGTCAATTGTCCATTTCCCAGCTGAAGTATCCAATTGCTGTATTCTGGATCAACAGAGCGCATGTTGTCAAGTAGTGGCAATTGAGTGAAAATCTGCCATTGTCTGGAATATTTAATGCAGCTCTCTACGATATCAGTTCGTGTTCCATGAGGAATAATAGGAAGACACTGACGAAAGTCTCCTCCCAGAACAATGACTTTCCCTCCAAAGGGTGTTTTATTTTTCTTCGAGATATCTTTGGTCATAACATCCTTTAATAGTTGGTCAATAACATGCAGTGCGAATTTGGATAGCATAGTGGATTCATCAATAATGAAAAGTTTAGTACTCTTCAAATGGTGTGCAGCATCAGTATCATTTTTGATTCTTGACACAGACGTTTCATTGATTGGAATAGGTATCCCGTAAAGTGAATGGATGGTTCTTCCTCCTTCCAATAAGTTGGCTGCAATCCCAGTACTGGCAGCAGGTGACACAGTTTCTCCTTCTCCTCTTATTTGACGAATTAACAAATCATACAAATATGTTTTCCCACTGCCACCTGGGCCATCAATGAAAAAGCACTTAGCTTGCTGACTTGTATCCTGTAATGCTTCATTTATGGCATTATAGGCCAAAAGTTGTTGTTGATTTAAAGTTTCTTTCATTTCTTGGGCTCTTCTAAACTCCTCCTCTTTGTCGTATTGTGGTTGTAGTTGTTGTTTTCTTTTGGGGCGTGGTAGATTAAAATCCGTAAAGCTTTTGCCATGAAATTTTAACACATTTTGAACATCTGTCATTGCATAGCCTTCACAATGCTCACAGTCCTCATTGTTAGGGTGATATGCACGGCAGTAGTCTTCAATAAAATCTTTTTTAAATTCTTGCCACAACTCCAATGGATGAGCAGGAGGACCAAAGATACATATGTAAGCAAACATATCCCGAAGCTGTGCAGGCATGTTTAGAACACAGCCATCCAGTAAGGTATTTCGCCAAACACTGTCATCCAAAAGTAATCCAAGGGCTATTGCTGCCTGTTTAAAAGTTGGGTACTCGACTTCATTAACGGTCTTAATGTGCTCAAAACTTGTTGCTCCTTTTACATGTAGTAACAACAACCGTAAATAGTAGCGTTCTTCATCTTTCATACTGACCGTATACATTCTTCCAATGACTGTTGTTCCACGTTTCTGCCTAATTTCCCATGCACCAGCTTTCCAGACATAGTGCTCAGGAATTTGGCGGTAGAAGTATTCATGAGCACGTGGGTCATTCTCATTCAGTTCAAAGTAGGCCATAAGAGTTGATTTTTTATGTGTCATGGCAGCAATGTTCTCAACAGAAGCATCTTCATGAAAATAAAGGGGTTGTGACTGTGGCAGATGTACGGCAAGGCAAACAATGCTGTGTGATTGTTTATGCATTGGATAGGCAAAAATTCTCCAAGCTGCCTCCGGTGCACTGACGTATCTTGAGTCCATAAATTGGTGAGGTTCATCATGTTGTATGTTTGTTTGAGAAATTTCCAGATTGGCTTTATCATGCCCCTTGTAAACATATTTGAATAGATACTTGACACTTTGAATGGATGCACAGATTTCCACATTTATATGACACTTATACTTTAATAGTAAGAAAGGGTTATAGGGAACAACCCAAGAATTATCAACCATGTGAGAACGTTGTGTAAATGAAGGTCCTGCATTGCGTTGATAAGTTGGGTAGGCATCGTGTGCTATTACAGTTTTTGGTTGGAAATCTTTTGGGAATCCTTTTTTACACTTTCCAATATCCATACATGGAGAATTGGGGTTCAATTGTCCACAGGGTCCATGAATCATATGTTGCATCACAATTTGATGGAGCACAGGATACTCGGATGGGTCAGGAATTTCTGCCCAAACAGTACGATCGACATCTACCTCAGTGCGTAATTTGGAATTGCTATCCAGAATAACCAAAATGTGAGCATGTGGTAGTCCTCGCTTTTGGAATTCTATTACATAAATCATTGCACAAATCTTGCCAAATAATCCACTGTTTATATCTTTTAATAGGGCTTCTAATTTTATTTTGAAGACACGGGCGACTAAATCCGGTCTGTGTTCCACCCTCTGCCATGGTTCTAAATTATGGATAATCTCGCTCCATTTGGGATTACAGGTCATTGTTATAAAAAGATCTGGCCGTCCAAATTTTGTAACAATAGCCATGGCATCTTGATACCTCTGCTGCATGTTTCTGGGACTGCCTTCAAATGACGATGGTAAAATGACCGTCTTGCCAATAGGAATTCCTTTTTCAAAAGATTTTCTTTGCAGATGTTCCTGTAGTACGCAATAGTCTTCCACTTTTAAGTCTTTTTGATGTTGACGTATAAAATTTAAGCGATTAGCCTCAATTTTTATATACGCATCTACTAAATACTGTTGCGTTAGTTTTCCACCATTTAAAATAGGATTGAACCCAGGACGTACAGATAGCAAATAACAGTAATACTGCAATTGTGTAATTCTCCGTGGATTTTCACCTTGATGCTTCAGTCCCTCATGCCAGCCTTGTTCACCATGTGGAAAAAATAACGGATACAGTAAAGCATCCAAATTACTGTGGAGAATACTAACTTGCTGTGTTTTTGGAGCTAAAGGATTGTTTGGGTCAGGTTTCAGATGAATTAAAATGTCTCTATTGAAAGGCGGCTCTCCATCAGCATTTTCAAAGACCACAGCAACTTCATTAACAATTGGCTTATTATAACGTCTTGGGTCTTGTTCTCGATCCTGTTTAAGAGCCATGATGATATTAGGCATGACAGTACCATTTTCAATTGCCTTCTCCTGTTCCTCTTGTTCAACAAAACGTAACATTTTGTATGCGGAAACAAAAGGATTAATGCGATCTAATAAGTTAGCAATGAGCCGCATCAATTTAGGATGACATTTCTTATTTTCATCACACTGTAAACGTTGGTCATTAGCAGTGGCAGTATCTAAAATGTAGAGTTGGGCATAAGCAGGAGCTTGATCTGGAGCAGGATGTAGTGTTCCAGTACGGTGATAAATTTGGCCATGAATCCGGAAGCAATAAGGGCCATGTCCAGGTGGGGGAGCAATACTTGCACCCATAGAAGCAAAACCAAATGAACTATTAATACTTCTGATGTTATCCATCATATTCCGACTGTATGGACTCTGACCTTTAAGAATACATTCCAACATCTCTGGATACTGAGGTAACGGAACCTTGACCTTCCCCTTGTGACAACAGAGAGTATACTGTTTATCCGATGGCATCTCATCCATGAAATGTCGAGCTTCACAATGCTTACATATGAATATCATAGAGCCACAGGTATGTTCCACAATGCCAAAATCACTATCTGTAAATCCAGGTGGATATGAAGAGGGAGGTGTAGGTAGGTAAATACGATTTTCTTTCTGCAAACCGACATAGATGAGACGTTGAAGTAATAAAGCAGAAAAAGAGTCAGGATCCACTTGTGTAACAGTAGAAGACGTCTTTTTGCGGTGTTGACGACGGGAGGCACCACTTTTACGTAAGCGGCTCTGTTTGGATAGTGAAGACTCCTGAGCAATTTGTGCCTCCAAAGGAGTTTGTTGTTGTTCAAGGCGAAAACGTTTTGTGCGTGACGTCTCCTCAGCACAATGTTTACGCTTTGCTGTTGCTTTGCGCGGTGATGAAACTTGAGGAATTGTGCTCCTTTCATCCGGTGAACTGCTAGAAAGAGCTAGAGCAAACTGTAGTACTGGTGAGCTTACAGTTGGATCAGCAGACTGTAGTACTGATGAGGTTACTGTCTGATCAGCACACTGAGTTACATCAGCAGAGTATTGTACAGGTGAGCTTGTAGTTTGATCAGCAGACTGTTGTACTGAGGAAGTTACTGTCTGATCAGCAGAGTGATGTACTGGTGGTGTCGCTTTTTTTTTTTGACGCCGTTGATGTAGCTTCTGAGCATTTTTGGCCAACCGTAGTTGTTTTTGTTCCAGCGACTCCGTTGCAATGCGTTGCTTATACTCAGCTTTAGACTTATCCAAACGACATTGTCGCTCTTCTTCAGTTTCTTTAGCACGTGTCTTACGCATCCATGCGGCTTTGTACCCGCCAACATCCTTGCTAGTATCCTTTGAAGTCATGTTAGAACATACAAAGGTAATACTATGCTTGGAGATGTATAGGTACGCAAGAGCTTTTACAAAAGCTTTTTGGGAGAAAAGAATTCTTGAAAAGTATAGAATAATTATTAAGGAAAATAATAAGTTCCAGATAGACAATGAACATATTTAAATATCATGTTTTGTATGTCCTTTAATTTACCCTACAACGTATTACAAATATATAAACATGTTTCTCATTCATATCAATAATAGTAAGAGGTCACTGAATACTTAAGGACATTGAATGTGCATACATAATACCAATACCATAAATATCAAAACCATCATCAATAGCATCATCAATAGCATCATCAATAGCATCATCAATAGCATCATCAATAACAATAATATTAGCAATAGCATTATTATTAGCATTAATAGCATAATTATAAGCATTAATAGCATAAATATTACCATTAATAGCATAATTATTAGCATTAATAGCATAATTATTGGCATTAATAGCATAAATATTACCATTAATAGCATAATTATTACCATTAATAGCATAATTATTACCATTAATAGCATAATTATTAGCATTAATACCATAATTATTAACATTAATAGCATAATTATTATGTGCATACATAATACCAATACCATAAATATCAAAACCATCATCAAAACCATCATCAAAACCATCATCAAAACCATCATCAAAACCATCATCAATAGCATCATCAATAGCATCATCAAAACCATCATCAAAACCATCATCAATAGCATCATCAATAGCATCATCAATAACAATAATATTAGCAATAGCATAATTATTAGCATTAATAGCATAATTATTAGCATTAATACCATAATTATTAGCATTAATAGCATAATTATTAGCATTAATACCATAATTATTACCATAAATACCATAATTATTACCATAAATACCATAATTATTACCATTAATAGCATAATTAGCATTAATAGCATAATTAGCATTAATACCATAATTATTAGCATTAATACCATAATTATTAGCATTAATACCATAATTATTGGCATTAATACCATAATTATTGGCATTAATAGCATAATTATTACCATTAATAGCATAATTATTACCATTAATACCATAATTATTAGCATTAATAGCATAATTATTAGCATTAATAGCATAATTACCATTAATAGCATAATTATTAGCATTAATAGCATAATTATTAACATTAATAGCATAATTATTATGTGCATACATAATACCAATACCATAAATATCAAAACCATCATCAAAACCATCATCAAAACCATCATCAATAGCATCATCAATAGCATCATCAAAACCATCATCAAAACCATCATCAATAGCATCATCAATAACAATAATAGTAGCATTAATAGCATAATTATTACCATTAATAGCATAAATATTACCATTAATACCATAATTAGCATTAATAGCATAATTAGCATTAATAGCATAATTAGCATTAATACCATAATTATTAGCATTAATACCATAATTATTAGCATTAATAGCATAATTATTAGCATTAATAGCATAAATATTACCATTAATAGAATAATTATTACCATTAATAGAATAATTATTAGCATTAATAGCATAATTATTACCATTAATACCATAATTATTACCATTAATAGCATAATTATTACCATTAATAACATAATTAGCATTAATAGCATAATTATTACAATTAATAGCATAATTATTAGCATTAATAGCATAATTATTACCATTAATAGCATAATTATTAGCATTAATAGCATAATTATTAGCATTAATACCATAATTATTACCATAAATACCATAATTATTACCATTAATAGCATAAATATTACCATTAATACCATAATTAGCATTAATAGCATAATTAGCATTAATACCATAATTATTAGCATTAATACCATAATTATTAGCATTAATATGCATAATTAGTAGCATTAATAGCATAATTATTACCATTAATAGCATAATTATTAGCATTAATAGCATAAATATTACCATTAATAGAATAATTATTACCATTAATAGAATAATTATTAGCATTAATAGCATAATTATTACCATTAATACCATAATTATTACCATTAATAGCATAATTATTACCATTAATAACATAATTAGCATTAATAGCATAATTATTAGCATTAATAGCATAATTATTACCATTAATCGCATAATTATTACCATTAATAGCATAATTATTACCATTAATAGCTATAATTATTATTAATAGCATAATTATTACCATTAATAGCATAATTATTACCATTAATAGCATAAATATTACCATTAATAGCATACATATTAGGATTAATAGCATTATTATTAACAGTAATATTAGTATTATTTTTTTTTTTTTAATTATTTTTGTAATTTTTTTTTTAATTTTTAAATTTTTTTTGTATTATTAAATTATTTTTTTATTTTAAATTTTTTTTTTTTTTTTTAATTATTATTTTTATTTAATTATTTATTATTTTTTATTAATTTTTTTTATTCTTTTTTAATTATTTTTAAATCATTATTTTTATTATTTAATTTATTTATTTTTTTACTTGCGACAGTGAGACACAGTTCTCATTCCGGTCCGCCTTTTTTTTTCCCATTGACATACATTAGCGGTGTGTCGGCGATTTTATGGCCGGCCACCTGGTTCTATGTGTCGGCCCTAAAATCGCGGACACACCGCTAATGCATCTCTATGGGCAGTCACAGCTCGAATTCTGATTGGTCGGCGTTCAATCCGAAATCGAGCTGACTGCCCATAGAGATGCATTAGCGGTGTGTCCGCGATTTTAGGGCCGACAAATAGAACCAGGTGGACGGCCATAAAATCGCCGACACACCGCTAATGTATGTCAATGGGAAAAAAAAAGGCGGACCGGAATGAGAACTGTGTCTCACTGTCGCAAGTAAAAAAATAAATAAATTAAATAATAAAAATAATTATTTAAAAATAATTAAAAAATAATAAAAAAAATTATTAAAAAATAATAAATAATTAAATAAAAATAATAATTAAAAAAAAAAAAAAGGCGGATCGGAATGAGAACTGTGTCTCAGTCTGACTTAAAAAAAATAAATAAATGAAATAATAAAAAAAATGATTTAAAAATAATTAAAAAAGAATAAAATAAATAAATAAAAAATAATAAATAATTAAATAAAAATAATAATTAAAAAAAAAAAAAAAGGCGGACCGGAATGAGAACTGTGTCTCAGTCTGACTTAAAAAAAATATAAATAAATTAAATAATAAAAATAATGATTTAAAAATAATTTAAAAGTAATAAAAAAAATAAATAAAAAATAATAAATAATTAAATAAAAATAATAATTAAAAAAAAAAAAATGGCGGACCGGAATGAGAACTGTGTCTCAGTATGACTTTAAAAAAATTATTTTTATTTAATTATTTATTATTTTTTATTTATTTATTTTATTAATTTTTAATTATTTTTAAATCATTATTTTTATTATTTAATTTATTTATTTTTTTTAAGTCAGACTGAGACACAGTTCTCATTCAGGTCCGCCTTTTTTTTTTTTTTTAAATTATTATTTTTATTTAATTATTTATTATTTTTTATTTATTTATTTTATTCTTTTTTAATTATTTTTAAATCATTTTTTTTATTATTTCATTTATTTATTTTTTTTAAGTCAGACTGAGACACAGTTCTCATTCAGGTCCGCCTTTTTTTTTTTTTTTAATTATTATTTTTATTTAATTATTTATTATTTTTTATTTATTTATTTTATTCTTTTTTAATTATTTTTAAATCATTATTTTTATTATTTAATTTATTTATTTTTTTACTTGCGACAGTGAGACACAGTTCTCATTCCGGTCCGCCTTTTTTTTTCCCATTGACATACATTAGCGGTGTGTCGGCGATTTTATGGCCGGCCACCTGGTTCTATGTGTCGGCCCTAAAATCGCGGACACACCGCTAATGCATCTCTATGGGCAGTCACAGCTCGAATTCTGATTGGTCGGCGTTCAATCCGAAATCGAGCTGACTGCCCATAGAGATGCATTAGCGGTGTGTCCGCGATTTTAGGGCCGACGAATAGAACCAGGTGGCCGGCCATAAAATCGCCGACACACCGCTAATGTATGTCAATGGGAAAAAAAAGGCGGACCGCAATGAGAACTGTGTCTCACTCGCAAATAAAAAAATAAATAAATTAAATAATAAAAATAATGATTTAAAAATAATTAAAAAAGAATAAAATAAATAAATAAAAAATAATAAATAATTAAATAAAAATAATAATTTAAAAAAAAAAAAAAAGGCGGACCTGAATGAGAACTGTGTCTCAGTCTGACTTAAAAAAAATAAATAAATTAAATAATAAAAAAAATGATTTAAAAATAATTAAAAAAGAATAAAATAAATAAATAAAAAATAATAAATAATTAAATAAAAATAATAATTTAAAAAAAAAAAAAAGGCGGACCTGAATGAGAACTGTGTCTCAGTCTGACTTAAAAAAAATAAATAAATTAAATAATAAAAAAAATAATTTAAAAATAATTAAAAAATAATAAATAAATGAGGGGCTCTTCTGATTGGCTGAGGGCAGTATACAGCGACCAATCAGAAGAGGGCCTCAGATCTCATTAAGGTAGAATGGCGGATTTTTCGTCCATTCTATGTTAATGAGAAGGAATAGGACGTCGGCGATGGAAGTTTGCGAAAAGAAGGGGCCGGACGAAGAGGCGGAGATGGCGGAAGGAAGAGAGAAGACCCCCGGGGCCGGAGGAAGAGGACGCCTGGCCGGACGGACGATCAGATGACTTGAAGGCATGTAAGTGATCGACGGGGACGTTAGGTTAGGGGACGGCGGGGGCTTCGGGTGTAGGGCCTTAGGTGAGAGCGGCGTTAGGTTAGGGGACTTTGGGGGCTTAGGGTGTAGGGCTTTAGCGATAGGGGCAGGGGGTAGACGGCGGGGCTTAGGGGTATCGGCGGGGGCTTAGGATGCTGCGGGGGTTAGAGGGTAGGGGCTTAGCGTGTACGGGTGCGGCGGACTTAGGGGGTATCGGCGGGGGCCTAGGATGCTACGGGGGTTAGGGGTAGGGGCTTAGGGGGTAGGCGGCATGGCTTAGGGGGTATCGGCGGGGGCCTAGGATGCTACGGGCTTAGGGGGTAGGGGCTTAGGGGCTGCTGCGGGGCTTAGGGGTAGGAGCTTAAGGGCGGCGGTGGCTTAGGGGGTAGACGACGGGGCTTAGGAGGTATCGGCGGGGCTTAGTATGCTGCGGGTCGGGGGTTTAGGTGGTCGGGGCTTAGCGTGTAGGGGTGCGGCGGCAGGGGGCTGTAGTGTACAGCGCGATGGTATACTACAGTCCCATGGCGCTTATGGGCATGGGACTGTAGTATACTATAGCGGTGTACACTACAGTAGTATGGGCGGTCGGGGCTTAGCGTGTAGGGGTGCGGCGGCAGGGGGCTGTAGTGTACAGCGCGATGGTATACTACAGTCCCATGGCGCTTATGGGCATGGGACTGTAGTATACTATAGCGGTGTACACTACAGTAGTATGGGCGGTCGGGGCTTAGCGTGTAGGGGTGCGGCGGCAGGGGCTGTAGTGTACAGCGCGATGGTATACTACAGTCCCATGGCGCTTATGGGCATGGGACTGTAGTATACTATAGCGGTGTACACTAAGCGCTTAGAGCGGCAGGGGGCTGTAGTGTACAGCGCGATGGTATACTACAGTCCCATGGCGCTTATGGGCATGGGACTGTAGTATACTATAGCGGTGTACACTACAGTAGTATGGGCGGTCGGGGCTTAGCGTGTAGGGGTGCGGCGGCAGGGGGCTGTAGTGTACAGCGCGATGGTATACTACAGTCCCATGGCGCTTATGGGCATGGGACTGTAGTATACTATAGCGGTGTACACTACAGTATTATGGGCTTCTGTGGCTTGGTTGGGGGTGGGTGTGCGGACATGGGGGGGCTGTGCGGACATAGGGGGGGGGGCCTGTGCGGACATGGGGGGGGGCCTGTGCGGACATGGGGGGCCTGTTTGGACCTGGGGGAGGCTGTGCGGACATTGGGGTGGCGAGTTGCGGTCCCCAGGGAGCGAGTTGCGGCTCAGGCAGCGACTCGCAATGGCCTCGCGGCCATTGCTCGCGCTACCTGAGCGGTAAATCGCTAAGGTTATGGCCGAGCCTGTGGATCGATTTTGGGCCAGCGGCTCGCAATGGCCGCTTCGCGGCCATTGCTCGCCCTGGGCCAGCGACTCGCAATGGCCTCGCGGCCATTGCTCGCGCAGCATTGGGCGCTTCGCGCCCAATGTTAAATTCGTGTCCACATGACGACATCGGAAAGTGCGCGTGGAGGGGCGCTTTTCCGATTCGCGATTATATAATAGATGGTGTGCAGTTATATAAGTTTACCTGGTGAAAATAAACAAGTGAGATGGGAATATATTTGGTTTTATTAAGTTGCCTAATAATTCTGCACAGTATTAGTTGCCTGCACAAACAGATATCCTCCTAAAATAGCCAAATCTAACAAAACCCCACTCCAGCTTCCAAAAATATAAAGCTTTGATATTTATGAGTCTTTTGGGTTGATTGAGAACACAGTTGTTGATCAATAATATAAATAATCATCGAAATACAACTTGCCCAATAATTCTGCACAGAGGGTATATATTATATACAAACACACATATATATATGCTACCCAAAAAAATTAAAGGAACACTTCAACATTACATTCTGCTATTAAATGTTACCTTTATTTTTTACAGCAGTATTATATATACATATATATAAACACACACACAGGTGCATCTCAATTAATTAGAATATCATCAAAACGTTATCTGCAGCACACAGACTCTTAGGCTGCCCTCACATTTGCGTTTGTGTCTGCATGCAGAGGGCATGCAGAGGGCATGCAGACGCAAACGCAGGCAAAAGCAGCCCATAGTAATGTGGACGCAACGGAGAATCTCTGCATGCGTTCACATTACTATGGTGCCCCGGCAGCCAATCAGTTGTCTCTGGGGGCGGCCGGGAGGAGGAGATCAGCGGCAGAGATCTCCTCCTCCTGGCACAGCTGATCTCCCGCCGGTGTCAGCGGGGAGATACAGCTGATCTGACAGCTGTTTAAATCTCCCGCGCTGACAACACATAGGGTGATATCAACGTGGGAGATAAGAAACAGCTGATCGCTGCTTCAAATCTTCCGCGCCGACATCACCTATTCGGTGTCAGCGCGGGAGATTTAAACAGCTGTCAGATCAACTGTATCTCCCCGCTGACACCAGTGGGAGATCAGCTGTTGCTCTGCATGATCTCCCGGTGGCCGCCGGTGATCACCAGCGGCCACCGGGAGAGATTTCAATGAGATTCGCAGCGTTCTCCTGCGGTGTCATGCAGAGGACACTGCGGATCCATTGAGATCAATGCATTTCTTGTGCGCTTGCGGATAGAACAAGTGCCGCGAACGCAAAAAAAAAATGCTGCATTTAGAGTGCGGTCGGAGGGTGCATAAATTATGCGCATCCGAACGCAAATGCGGCCAAACGCAGCCATACGCAGGCACATGCGTACCCATGTTAAACATAGGAATGCATGTGCGCAAGCATTTGGCTGCGTTTGGTACGCTGCGCTCCATACGCAAATGTGAAGGCAGCCTTAAAGTGGTGGAAAGTCCATAGGCAAGGTCCATTTGTCCTTTCAGGTCTTGAGTGGAACCACATAGGCTGCATGCATGCTTGCTTATCCAGTAGGAGGAGGAGCAAATGGTGCAAAATGTGGGAAGGTGAATTGGAACATTAATAAAACACAGGCTTCAATCAAGGAAGAATTGGAAAAATAAACAACTCAAAAAAGAAATTCTCTGACAAAATGCCAAAGGGATGGGTCATCGACTAAATAAGATGCTTTTTTTTTAGGAAAGTTCTATGTACTTTGTGTTAACACTGTCTTCTAGCATTCTCAGCGTTGCCCGGCATAAGGGTCGCCGTTGGTGATGGTACTCCACTGCCAGATGGTCTCGGCGGGTTGGAGGAGCGTCTCCTGCAAGGGCATTCTCTCCCACCACCTGCTCTCTAGCACAATCCATAATGGTCACTGCTGGAGAAAACGATGGAAGAACTAGGGGAGGACTACACCCTCTGGGAGACAGAAACAACTTGCAGAACACCAACATGCCCTGTGGGCTTGGGTGCAGGTGTCTGGCTAACCAAGAGAGGTCTGTCATCTACCTGAAGCCACATTCTCTTCAGGTAAGCCTCTTGCTGCCACTTCTCAAATTCTTCTGGGGTGGCAACCTGACTTATGCAAACTGTAAACCACCCCTTGTTGCCCATAACATTTATGAAGGTGACCTCCTCCCTTACAAAGATGGCGCTTAGTCTTTTGGGAAGATATTCACATATCAAGGTGGACTGATTAATGTAGCAACAATGTCCAGTACCTTATTTCACCAGGAAGCCAACTGCCTATCCTGTAAGAATGCAACCACCTTGCCGCGGGTACACTTGTCATAGAAATGATTGGTCTTAGGCCCATGCAACTACTTTCTGCCCATGTTATCCACAAAATGAATCTCCTCAATAAAGGAGAGAGTAATCGGACGAGGTGGTTCATGCCGAGTCAGATAGTTCCTTGGAGGAGGTAGGAATCCTCACAATTCATTCTCCAATCGAAGGCCTCTGGTGCGGGTGACACACATGGCTGAGAAACAGGGCCATCTACCTTTTTTACCTTCTTGTTCTCCTCCTCATGCTCCTAATCTGGGTGGAATTTTTGATCTAGTAGCCGCGGCACCAGCTGCAGTTGGAATACTGCCAAGCATGCTGCAAAGTCCTCTGCAGTCTGACATCTAGTGCTCCTGGTCCCAGATGGCATAGTGGAAGGGTCACCTCCTGACTGTGAGCTCCTCAGGTCCTCCTCTGGCATCAGAGCCCAGCACTGTATCTTCACTTCGCTGCAGGTGAGGTCCAATGTGGGTAGTGCAGTGGAGCTCCAAGTCACATATGTGTCCATCTCCTTTGCATGCCACTCTGGTTCTAATTCTAGTGCTCCTGAGCCTCCCTCTGCCCCTGGGGTAGTGATGAAGATGACATCCTCCAGATCAGGCTTGTCTTGCAGGGGATACATGCATAAAGTAGGCACTGAGTAGCAAGTAGTGAATTACAGTGTAGCAGAGTGTAGCTTGTTTGGCCTAACATGGTGATGAATGTCAGCTATGCAGTGTCGCCTGTTTGGTTTGCCTTGAGACCCGCATCTTCTAGTGCCAGGACAGACACATTTAGTCACTACAAGAAATTACTGTTTGCACAATCGTGTTGCCTAGCTCCTCTCATTAAAGTGATCCTAAACCCAGAAACTGACCCACCCCCCGTATCTTTAGACCTGTCCCTGCACCCCTTCTTATCATTTCTAGCCATCCTTTTTGCAGAAAAAATCGCTTTTGTAAAGTAAGAGAAAAAGTTATATTACTTTGTCCTGTGTGAGTTCTCTGTTTCTGAGCAAGCCGCAATGGGCGGGGCCTGTGTGCTGCTGCCTTGTAATTATGCACGCCCCTCTCTGCTTCTAAGAGCCTGGCTGCGTCATGAAAGGGGCGGGGCTAAATCGCGTCATGCCGGCGCCCCGCCCCCTTTCATGACTCGGCCAGGCTCTTAGAAGCAGAGAGGGCGTGCATAATTAGAAGGCAGCAGCACACAGGCGGGGCTATTGTGGCTTCCTCAGAAAGAGAGAACTCACACAGGACAAAGTAATATAACTTTTTCTCTTACTTTACAAAAGCGATTTTTTATGCAAAAGGGATGGCTAGAAATGATAAGAGGGGGTGCAGGGACAGGTCTAAAGATACGGGGGGGGGTCAGTTTCTGGGTTTAGGATCACTTTAACTCTTCCATGCGGTGGGCTGCAGAAGTAACGTCACTGTCACTAATCCAATTTCCCATGCTACAAGGCAATAACCGGGTTGAGATTAGGTGCAGTGAGTATTGAAGCCTGACATATTTGTAAGAGACATCATGATGAAAACAATACTTTATTCAGGTCATGAATTCATTAATTCATCTGAAATGCTAATTAAGGCTAGTGCAGAATCTTGGACAAAAGTGCTTCGGTGTCCGCGCTGCTGCTCCAAAGCCAAAGAAACACAGACACGG
Organism: Allobates femoralis; assembly: GCA_033576535.1. NCBI lineage: Eukaryota > Metazoa > Chordata > Amphibia > Anura > Aromobatidae > Allobates > Allobates femoralis. Next base: position 357,022,104 of record JARQOC010000002.1, read on the forward strand.
GAATGTCTGGTACAGCTACAGCCTTTATTTTCCTCCTACGCGTTTCGGAGCCTCCTCCCGAGCTCCTTCCTCAGGGAATATCATATTCCCTGAGGAAGGAGCTCGGGAGGAGGCTCCGAAACGCGTAGGAGGAAAATAAAGGCTGTAGCTGTACCAGACATTCCCGTGTCTGTGTTTCTTTGGCTTTGGAGCAGCAGCGCGGACACCGAAGCACTTTTGTCCAAGATTCTGCATTACGACCACGGTCACCGTTGAGAGTGCGGTCCCTGCAGCAGCTGCTTGTACGCTATTCTACCAGTTGTGGGTTTCACAACTGACTAAGGTGAGCAATTCCACATCGACAAGTGAGAGTTTTTAATTGAGATAAGACCCTATATGCGCATTCTTTCTTTCACAAATTAAGGCTAGTGAGCACTGTAGCGATGCAAGGACAGCTTCAATCTGAATTATACAGTACATATAACACAGTTGTGCACATGCCAAAAATGTGTATTGTAAAAGTATTTAATGAAATGAACTAGTGATTGCACATTTTAAAGAAGCAATATCCATAGCATGGTGTTTTCATGAATGGGAACAGACCTATAAGAACATGTTTGTGACGCATATAATGGCCATATGCTATTTTAATAATAATTGGTATCAGATAACTGTAGAAGAGATGGCCTCACACAGTGCTGACCCTCTACTATAATAAAGGTTTGCTCTCCCCCCCAAAAAAAATAATAAAGAATAAAGAATAAAATAAAAACGTTTTATTAAAAGAACCTTAAAGAAAATTAAGCTCTCTTAAACTGATGTTTTAAGGACATTTTAAGCTTCCTGGACTTACAGCTGCTGCTGCTGCTACATCTGGCACTGTTTCCAAAATTCACACCCAGCAAGTGTCAAAACACTGCAACCTCCAGGAAGCTTAAAAAAATTTTAATTTAAAGCTCCAAAACAATTCTACAGCTTGATACAAGCTGGTAGATCCGATGGCTGGGGACACTCTTAACCGTACTGTTAGATGTTGTCAGCAGCCAGCTGGTCTTCTGGCAAGCGTTTTGGCCCCAAACAGGGAAAGTTTTAGGGCCATTTTAAATTTCAAGCTTATTTTCTGAACAAAGCCGCATCCACCGAATTTTGGGGAAAATGTTTAGATTTCCAGTCTCGAGCTGAATCATCCATGTTTGTGCCAAATTTGATATTTGCGAACTTGTTTAGGGAAGGAACACTCATCTCTAATATATACCTGGATGCAGACATATTTGCCTGGTTAGGGGACTTATGTACCAGGATATAGCCCAGGATGGAAGTTATATATTCCCGGATGAGATCCAGGATAGGGCACATGAATATCATGATGGGAGTCATATATAACTGGATGAGGCCCAGGATGGGGGACAGTACTACATATTGAAAGGGGTGTGGGGTCTACTGTATTTAGAGCAGGGGCGGACCCAGACTGTAGTGGGCCCCGGTGCAAGATATTTTTCGGGGGCCCCCCTTCACCGCCGCCCACGCCGCCGCCCCTCCCCCCCCCCCCGCCTCACCCCCACACAAATATCATTTCCACCCAGGTACCTTATAGATGACCTTGTGTCTGATCGGGATCGTCTTTTTCTTTTCTTCATCTTGTCCTGACGCCATGATGACTTTTCACGTCTTTGCAGACTTCCATCTTCTCCACTTTTCTGCAGCACGTCCTGACACAGTGCCCTTAAAAATAAGAGTGCCATTATAATTCTGTCTAAATAAAAATATCTGCCCTACACTGCACTCCTGAACAAATAATCCCACTGTCCTCTCACACTGTGTCCTCTATACTGTACCTTCTTATCACACTCTCTCTCTTCAACATACTCTCTCATCCTTGCTGTGGCCTCACACTGTCACCCCATGCAGCCTCCTCTACCCCATGCAACCCCCCACACAAACACATACTACCCAGTCGTGTCTGCATCCATCCCACCCCCACGCCACCCAGTCTTTATTATGTTTGACCTCACATTTTTCTTATCCCGTATTCTCTCCAAACTACCTCCGTACTCATCACCCACTTGCTCCCCATACTATGTCTGCACACAAAATACCCCCTCACCACCATACTGAGTCCACACCCATCCCTCCTTTCTCCTCATACTGTGACCATACCCATTCCTCCTCATTCCCCATATTGTGTCTGCACCCACCTCCCCTCACTTCCTATACTTTTTCCGCACCTATTCCCCCTAACTACTCATATTGTCTGCACACATGCCCATACTGTGCACTCAGATTTAGCCTATGGCTCCCCATACTGTGTCTGCACCTATCACCCCCTTGCTCCCCATTCTCTGTTCTCAAATCCTGTCCTCCATTTGCTACACATGATATACTCCCCCTCCCTCCATTTGCAGACCATCGCTCTCCCCTCCCCCTGCTGACCATTACTCTCCTCTCCCCTCCTCTCTCTGCTGACCATCTCTCCTCTCCCCTCCTCCCTCTGCTGACCATCTCTCCTCTCCCCTCCTCCCTCTGCTGACCATCTCTCCTCTCCCCCTCCTCCCTCTGCTGACCATCTCTCCTCTCCCCTCCTCCCTCTGCTGACCATCTCTCCTCTCCCCCTCCTCCCTCTGCTGACCATCTCTCCTCTCCCCCTCCTCCCTCTGCTGACCATCTCTCCTCTCCCCCTCCTCCCTCTGCTGACCATCACACTCCTCTCCCCCCCCCTGCTGACCATCACACTCCTCTCCCCCCTCTGCTGACCATCACTCTCCTCCCTCTGCTGACCATTTCTCCTCTCCCCCCCCTGCTGACCATCACACTCCTCTCCCTCCCTCTGCTGACCATCACACTCCTCTCCCCCCCTCTGCTGACCATCACACTCCTCTCCCCCCCCTGCTGACCATCACACTCCTCTCCCCCCTCTGCTGACCATCACTCTCCTCCCTCTGCTGACCATTTCTCCTCTCCCCCCCCTGCTGACCATCACACTTCTCCCTCCCTCTGCTGACCATCACACTCTCTCCCCCCCCTGCTGACCATCACACTCCTCTCCCCCCCCCTCTGACCATCACACTCCTCTCCCCCCTCTGCTGACCATCACTCTCCTCCCTCTGCTGACCATTTCTCCTCTCCCCCCCCCTGCTGACCATCACACTCCTCTCCCTCCCTCTGCTGACCATCACACTCCTCTCCCCCCCCTCTGCTGACCATCACACTCCTCTCCCCCCCCTGCTGACCATCACACTCCTCTCCCCCCCCTGCTGACCATCACTCTCCTCCCTCTGCTAACCATCTCTCCTCTCCCCTCCCCTCCTCCCTCTGCCTCCATTTACTGACCAATGTCCCTCTCCCTCTCCCTCTCCCTCTCCCTCTCTTACGCTGACATGAGGACTCCGACTCCATCTTCTGTGTCTTCAGCTCCATTAGAGCGGAGCACTTAAACAGCGCCTCTACAGCGCTGTGACGTCGGCAGCGTGATGAACCCTGGTGACGTCACCCTGACCCGGAAGTGTCCGGTCAGGGCTTCAATTGTACGAGTTAGATGCTCGTACAGCTGATCAGTGGGAGCCGGCGGGGGCAGCATTTTCTCTGAGCCGCTGTCAGTTTGACGGCGGCTCAGAGAGAGGATGTCCGACTCACACTGCCGACGGCGCCCACCTGCTGCACCTCCGGGCCCCCCGCCAGGCCCCCTTCAGGTACGCTGCTGGGCTCTGCCCCCTGCCCTTGGGGCTCGGCCAGCAGCAGAGTGACAGAGGAGGAGTCCGGGCTGTCAGTGTCTCCGGGCCCCCCTCCTGGCCTCTGCAACCCGGACCCCTCACTGGAGTCAGCCCTGTCAGGCACAGCACCCCACAGGGGAGTGAATGGCGGCCGCGGCGGCGCTGTAATCAGCGGAACAGACCCGCCGCTGGAGCCTTCAGGGGCCCCCTAGGTGGCCGGGGCCCTGGTGCAGCTGCACCAGTTGCACCACGGTAGTTCCGCCCCTGATTTAGAGGATTTAGCAGTATACAAAAACCCACACATCTTACCAACATGCAAGGGGGGGGTGAAATCTTGCTCTGGGACAATCAGGCTCTAGTTACACCACTGATTATACTAATTTTAAAATGAGATATTGCAACATGTCATTGTTTGGAGCAAGTAAGGCTGCCTTCACACTACTTGATTTGTACGCATGATTTGTACATCCGTGTGGTTCCGTACGTATCCGTGTTCCATAGACATCCATGTTATTTGGCACAGAGAGTCTGTCCGTTGGTGTCAGTGATTTTCAAGGCAGCCCAAAATCGGAACAGTCTCTGATTCTGGGTGCATGAAAAAAACTGACACACGGATGACCATATAGGACCAATTTGTGCTGATAGGGATACATAGGAGGCCAAAATTGATCTGTGGCTATCTGTTTTAAAACGGATAGACACCGATCGCAAAGCATGCAGTTTGAAGGCAGCCTAAGATGAAAACATGCCAAGTATATTGGCTGTGGAAGTACATACAACCCTTTTGCAGCTGCCACAGACTGCCAAAGTGAATGTTGGACTAGGATGGTGCAAGTCTTTTTCTCACCTCTATTTGTAATTAAAGAAATTAGTGGAAAATTCATATTATGCACTTGTTTAAGCACATAAATAAATGTATGAATACAGTGTGACTCACAAGGTCATGTTTATTTTATTTCAAATTTCAAGTATTTTCCTCTCTGTCAATAGTGAAAGCATTTTCTTGACAATTTCTGACAATATGTACTTACTTGCATGCAATTTCAAAAGCTGCTGTATAATTTCAATTTTTTTATTTGTATTTATTATTCTAGAGCTGAAGGAAATACACATAATATGATGACAGAATATGTTAACAATAGAACATTCACAATGCAATTTTATTTTGTGGAAAATACTAAGTAGTTTTAAGAGAACAGTACGAGAAGTTTTATCATAAGTAATGAGAAAAATGAGCTGATCTTGAATCTCGGAATGTACAGAAAACAAAGGACAAAGTCATACGGTCTGGTGCAAGCCCACTAGTCAGGAGTGATTTATCTCTAAAATGCGGTGAAGAAATGCCAGGTAAAATTATCTCCTTGGTTATTTTAAAGAAATAACTTATCCAAACAGGGGTATCATCATCTGGATAAATGTGCCATACTCATGTAGATGAAGTTTCCAAGGAAACAAAAGAAGGTGAATGATAAGGTAGAAAATGTTCATGATAACTAATGTCACAATAATATTTTTAATTAAGATCAGCCTGTTTTCCGTATCTTTACTGTTGGAGCATCAGCTTTCCGCCATATATTTTCTTAAATTAAGTTTAAATATTTCTATTAATATATTACCATTTATCAATACAGATAAAAAGATTAAGCCCTAAAATACTACAAATTCTACAGAGAGTAATAAGTCATGCAAATGCCACACTGAAGAAGGTGAGTGTAGTTGTTTTCAAATAATATAGAGATTCTATTGATAGAGAGTGCAAGATAGGAGAGGCATCAGAAGCAGTCCCAGGCTAAGAGTAATTGTATTATGATGTAACTGGCAGCTTGAGCGACACCCGTTAGGGCCGTGGGGTACTCGGTAACCGGGCTGGCTGGTGCTTGAGAGGTCACAGTGGTGGTGACCCAGCTCCGTGGTCCTGGGCATGCAATAAAGGGGATTATTTACAGGTGATAGTTCGTGAAGCCACCTTTGGTACTCGGTCAGAGGTGACCGATGCTGCAGGATATGACCACTGGGACAGATGGAGCTGGGCCCCAGGGGTGGTATGGACAGTCTATGGTGGTGGGGATGATCATAAGGGTGCAAGACTGAAGGCGCAGGCAATAATTGGAGGACACAAAAGGGCATAGTTTCCATTATGTTTGCTTTTTAGATGGTAGTGCAGTCCGGGGTACTGGTTACAGGTGTTGAAGGGATCTGGACAGCCTGGAGCATTGGGGATCCACCTCACCAAGCGGGATTGGAGGACCTCCTGCTGTGCTCTCTCTTCAGGTCCCTACGTCTTGTAGATACGCTGCAGCCCTTCTCCTGTTTGATGATTCTGATCGGCAGGCAGCATGAGCCTTTCTTCGGTGCTACCTTGTTGGAGGCAGCTCCAGGCTCTCGGTACACTGCTGTGCCGCCGGATGTTTGGTGCGGCCGGGAGACTTTCAGTCCCCTGCCCTCCAGATATGGCTGTCGGGGCATTCAACACCCACACAACCACATGGACACTGGCATCCTTTTCCTAGCACTCCACTCCGGGGTGAGCCCAGTCATAGCTCCACTCCCCAGAGCACTTCTACTCACTTCCTCTTTCTTCCCTTTCCTTATACTAACTAACCCCTCCTCCTGACCAGAACCAGGGCAGCTTCCCTGAAGTCAGGATCTAGAGCACCCCCTTCTGGTCCCAGTCAGGAAAAGTGTTGAATGCTAGTGTTACCTAGTTTAGGGACCTCTTTGTGCTTCCAGGTATGACATCACTCCCTGTGAGAGAGGCAATTCCACTGTGGCAACTGAACCAATGTGGTGCCACACTTGTACTTCATCATTTCTATTGCAGTTACATGTTTTTTTAAACCTAATACATTAGAAAGCAGCAAGCCAGCGTATTATTTTAGGAGGAAAAAAATAGGTAGTCAGTGTATGTCAAAGTCAATGTGATTGTGACAAGCAACTGTACTAAGTTTTTGTATTTCTTGCGGAATCCTTTTTATGTAAGGGGAATATGATATATTTTTTTCAGACTATAAGATGAACCTTACCATAAGACGTGCCCTAAATTGAGACAGCCGAAAAGAAGAAAAACATTTTTCTTATTATGTGAAACTTCCCTGGTGGTGTAAAGTGGAGGTCACATTATCACTAATTTTAATGTGCTAGGGTAAACTAAGGTAGTAATACATTTAATGTTAGCATTTCTCTGCAGCGTGTGTATTATACCACACACTGCTCTGCTACATGAGAACTACATTTACATTTACAGACATAAACAGCTCTGCCACATGTACATTTACAGACATATACAATGCTGTTACATGTACATTTACTTATGCACACATATACAGTACAGACCAAAAGATTGGACACACCTTATCATTCAAAGATTTTTCTGTATTTTCATGACAAGGAAAATTGTAGACTCACACTGAAGGCATCAAAACTATGAATTAACACGTGGAATTATATACTTAACAAAAAAGTGAGAAACAACTGAAAATATGTCTTATATTTTAGGTTCTTCAAAGTAGCCACCTTTTGCTTTGATTACTGCTTTGCACACTCTTGGCATTCTCTTGATGAGCTTCAAGAAGTAGTCACTGGAAATGGTTTTCACTTCACAGGTGTGCCCTGTCAGGTTTAATAAGTGGGATTTCTTGCCTTATAAATGGGGTTGGGACCATCATTTGTGTTGTGCAGAAGTCTGGTGGATACACAGCTGATAGTCCTACTGAATAGACTGTTAGCTGCATTTTTCTTGCCATAATACAAGTTCTAAGTAAAGAAAAATGAGTGGCCATCATTGCTTTAAAAAATGAAGGTCAGTCAGTCCGAAAAAACTTTGAAAGTGTCCCCAAGTGCAATTGCAAAAACCATCAAGCGCTATAAAAATACTGACTCACATGAGGACCGCCCCAGGAAAGGAAGACCAACAGTCACCTGTGCTGGGGAGGATAAGTTCATCTGAGTCACCAGCCTCAGAAATCGCAGGTTAACAGCAGATCAGATTAGAGACCAAGTCAATGCCATACAGAGTTCTAGCAGCAGACACATCTTTACAACAACTGTTAAGAGGAGACTTTGTGGAGCAGGCCTTCATGGTAAATTACCTGCTAGGAAACCACTGCTAAGGACAGGCAACAAGCAGAAGAGACTTCTTTGGGCTAAAGAACAAAAGGAATGGACATTAGACCAGTGGAAATCTGTGCTTTGGTCTCATGATTCCAAATTTGAGATCTTTGGTTCCAACCACCGTGTCTTTGTGCGACGCAGAAAACTTGAACGGATGGACTCTACATGCCTGGTTCCCACCGTGAAGCATGGAGGAGGAGGTGTGATGGTGTGGGGGTGCTTTGCTGCTTTGAAGCTCATCAAGAGAATGCCAAGAGGGTGCAAAGCAGTAATCAAAGCAAGAGGTGGCTACTTTGAAGAACCTAGAATATAAGACATATTTTCAGTTGTTTCACACTTTTTTGTTAAGTAAATAATTCCACATGTGTTAATTCATAGTTTTGATGCCTTCAGTGTGAATCTACAATTTTCATAGTCATGAAAATACAGAAAAATCTTTGAATGAGAAGGTGTGTCCAAACTTTTGGTCTGTACTGTACTCACATAAGAGTGCATCTCAATGAATTAAAATATCATCAAAAATCAATGTAATATTGCCATGTTTCATGGCATTTCTGGGAGCCTTGAAATGCATTGACTAATAAATCAATATTATAGCCACTCTTTGGTGTCTCATGGAATACGACACAGTTTTTAACCCTTCATACTCCCTATTCTTTATTTACCACGCTGGGGACTGCAGCAGCCGTGATTTGCTTTTATAGTGGTTGTGACACTCACAACCACACAAGGTGAAGCCTCTGTTACCTATTTAGGTAATATTTTATCTCTCAGACCCTTCATCCTCCACACTTTAATTTTCTGAAATACTGACCTTTGGGTTTTCATTAGCTGTAAGCCATAATACTTCACATTAACAGAAAAAACAAACATTTCAAATAGATCACTGTTTTTGAATTAGACTCGTGGGCACTGGGCACTGCATGAATGTCAGGACAACTGGAATATGCATAATGCATGAAATGTGAGCCCCAGTAGGGATGACGGTGTTGCCAATGTATGTAAAGTGCTATGGAATTAATAGCGCTATATAAATGAATACATATTATTATTAGTAGTATTATGACATTAAATAGTGATTGCACATTTTTAAAAAGGAATATCCATACTATGGGGTTTCACCAGTGTGAACAGATCTATAAGATCATGAATGTGAAGTATATAATGGCCATATACTTTTTTTTATATATATTACTTTCACAGAAGTCTAGAACAGATAACCTTGCATGCTGATGACCCTCTGCAATAATAAAGGTTTGCTCTCCAATAATAATAATAATAATAATAATAATAATAATAATAATTCACAAAAATTTCCCTTAAGAATATAAAGCTCTCCTAAACTGATGTTTTAAGGACATTGTAATCTTCTTGGACTCTCCAGCTGCTGCCACATCTGGCTCTGTTTCCAAAATTCAGATCCTGCAGATGTCAAAACACCTGCAAATTCCAGGAAGCTTAAAAAAATTCCCAAAAATTCTACAGCTTAATACAAGCAGGTAGACCCAATGACTGGGGAAACTCTTAACAGTAGGTCTTCCAGCGAGTGCTTTGGCCCCAAACAAACAGGTAAAGTGTTAGGGTAATTTTACATTTCAACGTTTTTCCCGAACTTAGGTGGATTGGCCGACTTTTGGGCAAATTGTTTGAGTTTCCAATCATCAAACTGAATCAGCCACGTTCATGCCAAATTTGAAATTGACGAATATGTTCGAGCAAAGTTTGCTCATCTCTAATTCTAAATGCATGGAATGAAATGAAATAAAGTGATTGCTCATTTTCAGGAAAATGTTCATGCTGCTGACACCCTGCAATAACAAAGGTTGTGCTCCAAATATATAAATTAATAAATACAATTATAAATATAATAATAATACACAAATAATAAAAAATAAAAAATAAAATATTCCAAAAGAATTAAAGCAATAATATTAAGCTCTCTTAAATACATTTTTAAAGGACATAATAAGCTTCCTGAACTTCACAGCTGTTGCCACATCTGGCACTGCTTCCAAAGTTCTCACCCTGCAGGTGTTAAAAACACCTGCAAACTCCTGGAAGCTTAAAAAATTAATTTAAAGCTCATAAAAATTCTACAGGCTGAAAACAAATGGTAGACCCCATGGCTAGGAACATTTCTAACCATATGGTTGGGTGATTTACTCAGTTATCAAATCTTCCAGCAAGTGTTTGGGCCTCAAACAATCAGGAAAAGTTTTAGGACCATTTTAAATGTTGAACTTTTTTTTTCCCGAACAAAGCTGCGTTCATTGATATTTTTGATATTCGCAGGACATGAAGATGTACAGTGGACTCACTGGACCACTGGTGATGAAGTGGTAGCTGAATACCCGATACTCAAGAGACAGAAGAGTGATTAAAGTAAAACCAAGGATATATATTGAGGAAGAGATTAACAAAGCGGAAAGGTATCTGAGCGGAGGACCCTCTGCATCGCAACACTGAACTCTTGTAGTGGTGCACCTGCAGAGGTAATCTTTATACAGGGATTCATTACTACACCAGGAGGTCTAAATGCCGCAAATCCCAGACCAGAGGGGTGACCTGTACAGACCAGATAGTAGAGATGGAGATACTGTGGAACACTGGCTCTGTTGGTGAGATGAATCCTGTGAGCTCTGTACAATCCCAGAGAGACGGATCCAGCCAGTACAGGAATACAGATGGTTTCTGGACATAAGGAGAGGCCTGGCCAGCCTGAGGATTCTGTGTAGACAGGTGTTAGAATAATGGGGAGACAATACGGCAGTCCTCCTAGTGCAGTGCTCAGCAGAGATATTAAAGAATGAACACATTGCCCAGGCACAGAAAGCCCTAATAGAGTACAGGTGCACTGCTCCTTTAAGTAAGTGCAGGAAGCAGGGTGCACATGATAAGGGCATTCCAAGAGACCTGTCAAGAAAAAGCAGGTCTCTAACAGAGAAGGAAGCTGCCAGTCACATGGAATTACAGACACGGTGAGCAGTACCAGTGGAGCTGCGTGGTGGACACTGATCTCCCTGCTTAGCATAGACTGGCCCTGCAGCAGGGACAGCGGGTGAGATGGATAGCCCCACATGATGGGCACCGGTCTCCCTGTCCATGTTAGACCAGCCCCACGGCCGAGGGCATGAAAATAATACAAGTGCTAAACAAATGACCTTTCAATTAAAAAAAAATACATTTTCTTTGCAGGAGATGACTGATGTCACTCTTTTCAAACTAAATTTTTAAAGTCCCCATTCTTAATGGAAGAAGTGCAGATAAACAAACCACAGCCTGTGAAATACTTTGTATGATTTTGAACAATTCGTTTTGATCACCTACATCATTTTTACCATCCACTAAGCTCCTGTTGTTATAATCACTCTCTTTCCATCTGCTTCCGTTCCTTCGCTGTGTCTCGGAGGTGCATAGGTAGAAACCTTTCTCAAAGTGGTCAGATCTGGTTCACATATCTCGCTGATGAAAGCTCAGCAGAAAGCTACACCTTTTTTAGCTGCCTTAGTAACACACATCAGGACTGAATACATGCCGTTCTGGAAACAATGTGTGATACTGACATCTAAGACGTAGCCTTTCCATGGTGACTGAATTGCTCATTTCCTCTCACTTGTACTATTTTATATAAAGCCCTGCACGTCACTCTCACCACAGAAATTTTCCTTTCTGCTAAATCATTATTGCTACTGTAGTGGAAAAATAAATCTAGAGAAAACATGAATGTTTGCTACAGTTTATATTACTATCTAGTTATCTTTTGTTCATACTGAATTATTTTCTATCTATGTATCTATCAATTATACATACATGATTTAAAATAAATAGAAATATATACATACATGCATACAGACAAAATCTACGTCTATCATTTTTCTTTTCTTCTCATAAATTATTTCATTAATCAACCAACCTCTTTGGGTCAATTAACTATAGACTTTAAAATCTTTATTTGAAGAGTAATATTTTAGCCATATGATTCTTAAAGAGTATGTCAAGCAATTGCATTTTTAAAAGATGGTGCCATTATAGGGATAAGCGAGTAGGAACATATGTGTAATTGCTACACATGTAACGAGTACTTTGTAATACTCGTCTGAATAGCGAGTCCAATGGTAGTCAATTAGTGATAGGCTCTGCCCACATACATCCGGCCATAAAACGAGCATTTCCTGGACATAAAATACATTGCTGTGCCCCCCAAAGAGACCTTAACATTCAATCTGCTCTCCCTGGGGTGCCGAATGCCTTTGTGTACTGAAGGGAGCAAGCAATTTGTGTCAGATTGCTCAAGACCAACACATCACTCACGAGCACCAGTGTTACTCGCCGAGTAACAATATCATGAATAATGTGCTATCTGTGAGAGTAACGAATAGTAACGAGTATATTTGCTCGTCACTAGGTGCCACCTTTCATTGCGATGTCTTTATATTGCAGCTGAAGCCCTTATAACCTGAATGTGGCAGCGTTAAGTGCCTCTAGGTGAGGGTCACACCTAAACGTTTTATTGCTGACTACTTAACATCATTGTTGAAAGGAATTTACTCTTTAAAAATATTTTGAAAATTGTTATACACCAGTGGACAGCTCATAATGTTTTTTTTAACATAATGGGGTAGAATTTCAGAGGGATTTAGATAATAAATTTCATAATAAAACCCCCCCCAGTGGATATCAGATTGTTATACTAATAGAATTGAAGACCACAATACCAGTTCCTAAGTGGATCTCAAAGACATTTCTTTCATTTTCCAGGCCTAATCTACTAATAAGGATAACAGGTTACCCAGGCTGGAGGTCTATTTGACTATGACTATCACTTTGTGGAAGCCTTGATTATGTGTGAAAGTCTGACACTTAGAAATTGCCTACCACTCTTGAATGATAGCTGTGCAAATAGATGTTCATCCATAATTTGCAGCTATGGCCAGTGTCACACATGCCCATGCGCTTTTTTAAGCCCTTAGATAACTGGATCCGGTTTTCTAAGGGTGCCAATAGTGTCCCCTGAGGCCCAGGATATTTTTGGGGAAATTTTTGGACTTAGTCATTTTTTCACCAAAAACGCATACGTTAACGCAGGTGCCTATATGTACAATGTGTTAATGCATGCCTCTCCCATGGGGCCCCATGTTAAAAAGAGCATACGTTTTTTTACTGCACCCCAAAAATGCTGCTAGCAGCGTTTATGGGACGGTGCATAAAAACTCATGCGTTTTTTGAAAAACGCACACTCACATGCATTAACGCATATGCATTTTTGGACTTTGAAAAAAAATGTCCAAAATGTTCTTAAAAACGGATTTCAGCCAAAGACAAATGGTATGTGTGACCCTGGCCTAAGCAGTCTGCCTCATACAACATTGTGGCTTGTCTGCATTAAGTTATGAACTGGTTTCTTGTATTCCCTTGTAGTAATCAGTATATTCTTTTCAGAAACCTTTTTTTAACCATTTCATTACCTTTGATGTACTTGTATTTTAAAGGTTATATGTCTTGTCACAAGGTGAGGCCAAACCTTTCCAGGCAGATGATTGCTTTGCTATTTCGCCACCATCTGTCTCTATCAGCTGCTGGTGGAATGGAACTTGGCCTGTGGTATTGATCTGTTAAATACCACTATCAATTTCTGACAGCAGTATTTAACAAGCCCTGGCATGGTGTGCGTCATTGCAGATCCAGAACTTCAGAACCAGATTTTCTTTGGTAGTTTTGAGCTTTGAAATATGTTGATACTAGTGATGGGCGAGTCCTAAATTACTCGGAATCGCTTGACTCTAGCGAGTCCGAGCCCGGGACTCGCTACTCGTTGCGAGTCTAGCGAGTCCAATGTTAATGAATGGGGAAGCGAGTAATAGCGAGTAATGTGTGATTTACAAATCACAGATGTGTCTCAGAAGCTTCAGCCTGAAGCAATCCTAGTTTTATCAGAGACTCTGACAAAACTAGGATTGCCATTGATTTGCATTGGACTCGTTTACTGTGCAAGTATTCGCTGGGAAACTCGCACAGTAAGGAATCCGGCAGTCTCCTCTGTGCTGGCTGCCGCAGCTCCAGGGTCCTAGAGCCCGCCTGCTGCCTGATGTAGCAGAGCTGAGATTGTTCTCAGTCTGCTCATTCCCTGTGCATAGACATCTATATCTATGCACAGGGGATGTAGCAGAGAGGACATCGCGTTTTGGACTGCATCGGAGGGAAGAGGATTTTTTTAATTAAAGATGGAGTCCCTAATGGCTTTTTTTAAAATTTCTAATAAAAATTTTTCTCTGTGTTGTGTTTTTTTTAAAACAATTTAATAAAATACATGGCGGTCATGTCTAATATTGGCGTGACCGCCATAAATTTCGGGCTTAGGGCCAGCTGATAATACAAAGCTGGCCCTAACCTCTTTATTACCCAGCGTGCCACCGCCACCAGGGCCGCTGAAAGAGCGGGGTTCAGCGCCAGATGATGGCGCTTCAATGAACGCGCCATCTTCTGGGGTGGCTGCAGGCTGCAATTTGCAGCGGGGGGTGCCCAGAAAGCTTGGGCATCCCTGCACTGCGGATTCCAGCCCCCAGCTGCTTAGCTGTACCTGGCTAGACATAGAAATTGCGTGGAGCCCCACGCATTTTTTTTAAATTATTTCATGAAATTCATGAAATAATAAAAAAAAAGGGCTCCCCTATATTCTTGTGTCTGGCCAGGTACAAATAGGCACCTCGGGGTTGGGGGCAGCCCGTTGCTGCCTGCTGGATCCGGCTGGTTCCAGAAATACGGCGAAGCCCATGTAATTTGTTTTCTGAAAAATCAATAAAACATTCCTAAAAAAGGGACTGCATCTTTATTAACCCCTCGCCCATAGTCCAGGGGTTAATAAAGATGCAGTCCCTTTGATTTACATTGTTTTATGGATTTGTCAGAAAAAAATTTCACGTGGGCTTCTCCGTATTTCTGGAACCAGCCGGATCCAGCAGACAGCCACGGGCTGCCCCCAACCCCCAGGTGCCTATTTGTACCTGGCCGGACACAAGAATATAGGGGAGCCCTTTTTATTAATTATTTCATGAATTTCATGAAATAATAAAAAAAAAATGTGTGGGGCTCCGCGCAATCTCTATGTCTAGCCAGGTACAGCTAAGCAGCTGGGGGCTGGAATCCGCAGCGCAGGGATGCCCAAGCTTTCTGGGCACCCCCCGCTGCAAATTGCAGCCTGCAGCCGCCCCAGAAGATGGCGCGTTCATTGAAGCGCCATCCTCTGGCGCTGAACCCCGCTCTTCCAGCGGCCCTGGTGGCGGTGGCACGCTGGGTAATAAAGGGGTTAATACCAGCTTTGTTATACAAGTTGGTATTAAGCCCGAGATTCTTAATGTCAGGCCACGTTTGACCCAGCCACTAAGAATCTCCAATAAAGGGTTAAAAAAACACAACACAGAGAAAATTTTTTATTAGAAATAAAAAAAAAAGCCATTAGGGACTCCATCTTTAATTAAAAAAATCCTCTTCCGTCCGACGTAGTCCAAAACGCGATGTTCTCTCTGCTACATCCCCTGTGCATAGATATAGATGTTTATGCACAGGGAATGAGCAGACTGAGAACAATCACAGCTCTGCTACATCATCTCTGTGAGCAGGCGGGCTCTAGGACCCTGGAGCTGCGGCAGCCTGCACAGAGAAGACAGCTGGACTCGGCTCGCAAAGTAACAGCAGTTACTTTGCGAGTTTCCCAGCGATTACTTGCACAGTAATCAGACCAATGCAAGTCAATGGCAATCCTAGTTTTGTCAGAGTCTCTGACAAAACTAGGATTGCCATTGATTTGCATTGGACTCGTTGCTGTGCGAGTAATCGCTGGGAAACTCGCAGAGTACCAAGTCCTGCGAGTCCCTTACTACTCGCCGAGTAACGAGTCCTAGCGAGTAGATTCGCCCATCCCTAGTTGATACTTAAAATCCAATAGACATACATCCAATGACATAATTCTTTCACTCAAGATCATGCATTTTACTTGTGTAGGCACTAAATCTTATTAAGCATTTTATTTTTTTCTCTTCTTGTCCATTATATATAATATGCAAAGACTTTTATCATTTACTTAATTGGTCTAAGCCATGGCTAAGTAGATAACCCAAAGAAATATTAATTATTATCTTTGCTTGCCTTTTTTTGCTTTTTTCATTCCATTTATATTTAAACTAGCTGTGAGCCCGATTCTAAAGAATCGGGAGTCTAGAATCTGTATATAATTTTTTTAAGAGTTTTAAATAATAGACTTAAACACCAGATATATGACTAAGTAGCCGAAGTAGGCAGAACTGTGAGGGTAGCAATATAGTGGAGGTGTAGAAAGAGTTAATGTCCGACTAACAGGACTATAACAGAGTAGGAACTTATAATGATATCAAAAATATTATTGAAGGAGTGCGCTGTAAATTATATCCAAAATGGTGTTCAAGGGGTTAATGTACCAATGGCAGTAGTTATAAACACTACCAAATATGCAGTTAATGCTGAACTGGTATATAATGGGTTAATTTCGCAGTGTCATTACAACTATACACTGTGTAATAGAAATAACAACAATAATGGAATATAAGGGGTTAATGTTCCTACTGGCAGTAGTAATAGAGACTACAAAGTATGGAGTTAAGGCAGAAATGGTATATAAGGGTTTAACTTCGCAGTGGCAGTACAACTACACACTGTGTTATAGAAATTACAGATAAAACGGAATGTAAGGGGTTAATGTTGCTACTGTCATGAGTACAATGAGAAGTGCCTCACTGGCCATTGAGATACATGGAGGACTTTGAGCTTGACTTTGAGTAAATTTGAAACTCAAAGTCCTCCATGTACCTCAATGGGAAGTGAGGCGCTATGCTCATTGGTCGGCGCCAGCACACAGCGACCAATGAGCTTCACGCCTCACTTACAGCGGTAAATTTGAAACTCAAAGTCCTCCATGTATCTGAATGGGAAGTGAGGCGCTATGCTCATTGGCCGGTGCCAGCACACAGCGAGCAATGAGCATAGCGCCTCACTTACAGCGGTAAATTTAAAACTCAAAGTCCTCCATGTATCTGAATGGGAAATGAAGCGCTATGCTCATTGGTCGCTGTGTGCTGGCGCCGACCAATGAGCATAGCGCCTAACTTACAGCGGTAAATTTGAATCTCAAAGTCCTCCATGTATCTCAATGGGAAGTGAGGCGCTATGCTCATTGGTCGGCGCCAGCACACAGCGACCAATGAGCATAGCGCCTCACTTTTCATTGATATACATGGAGGACTTTGAGTTTCAAATTTACCGCTGTAAGTGAGGCGCGAAGCTCATTGGTCGCTGTGTGCTTGCGCCGACCAATGAGCATAGCGCCTCATTTCCCATTGAGATACATGGAGGACTTTGAGTTTCAAATTTACCGCTGTAAGTGAGGCGCTATACTCATTGGTCGCTGTGTGTGCTGGCGCCGACCAATGAGCATAGCGCCTCACTTCCCATTTAGATACATGGAGGACTTTGAGTTTCAAATTTACCGCTGTAAGTGAGGCGCGAAGCTCAATGGTCGCTGTGTGCTGGTGCCCACCAATGAGCATAGCGCCTCACTTCCCATTGAGATACATGGAAGACGTTGAGTTTCAAATTTACCGCTGTAAGTGAGGCGCGAAGCTCATTGGTCGCTGTGTGCTGGCGCCGACCAATGAGCATAGCGCCTCACTTCCCATTGAGATACATGGAGGACTTTGAGTTTCAAATTTACCGCTGTGAGGCGCGAAGCTCATTGGTCGCTGTGTGCTGGCGCCGACCAATGCGCCAGCACACAGCGACCAATGAGCTTCGCGCCTCACTTACAGCGGTAAATTTGAAACTCAAAATGATCACTCTCCCCCACAATGCCCTCCACAGTTTGCACCACCCTACATCTCGTCCCACATCTCTGTCTATTGCCCTACACGTGCCCTCCATTCTTCAAGTGACCTAAGACTGACATCAGCTACAATCCGAACCTCCCCACTCCTGTCTCCATGACTTCTCATGACCTACACCAATTCTCTGGAACGGATTACCAAACACAATTCAATTAATTCTCAATATTTTTAAGCGAGCCTTAAAAACACATCTCTTTAGACTGGCCTATCGCCTCACCTCACTTGTCTATCTTCCCTTTTCCAAATCTGGCCTTGTGTCATCTGTCTACACCTGCAGACTGTCTGTCTGTCTGTCCCCTATGCATAATATAGCACTTTATCTGTACTTATACAGATCTCAACCGGTGACTGGTTCATGCAGCATTACGTGAATCCCCTAATTATTATATTGCTAGCTGGACCGTATATGACGGCACTTTTTACCATTTACCTTTTGTGCCTCCCCTATTTCTATTTCATAGATTGTAAGCTTGCGAGTAGGGACCTCACTCCTCATGGTTTTTGAATTTTTGTTAATCTGTATTGTCTCATATTGGCTGTATATGTCCCCTCTGAATTGTAACGAGCTGCGTAATATGTTGGAGCTATATAAATAAAATTACTATTATTATTATTATAGATATCAATGTAAGTGTGTGACATGAAGGCGGTGGGGTGACAAGGGCAGCAGTATTCATTGTCGTGGTCTAGGGTATCGGCGCCCCCGCCCTGACATGTTACAGACACAAGTTTAGGGTGGACACTTACCATATTTTTTGGACCATAGGACGCACTGGACTATAAAACACACACAGATTTTAGAGAAGGAAAATAGGGGAAAATTGAAGTAAAAAATGTGGTTGTAATTAACTGCTATGGGTGAGGTCTGATACTGACATTGTTATGGGGTTAATGTCCCCATCCCTGACCCCGTCCAAGTATTATATGTCCCCCATCCTGGATATAGCCTCCTATCCTTATTTATAGCCTCCCATCATGATATATAGCCTCCCATCCTGGTATATAGCCTCCCATTCTGGTATATAGCTTCCAATCTTGGTATATAGCCCCCATCCTGGTATATAGCCCCCCATCCTGGGATATTTCACCCTCCATCCTGGGATATTGCACCCCCAACACTGGATATGCCCCTATCCTGGGATATTGCACCCCTCATCACTGTATATGCCCCCATCCATTGATATTGCACCCCCATCATTGTATTGTAAAATAATGAGTGTTTATATTCTTGTTTCCTGGTCATTTATAGCAGTACCATAGTTTAAGTTGCCAGCGTCTGAGCAAAGATAAGAATTTTGCACCATCTAATCCATGGACTGTTGACATTAAAGGGAACCTGACCCCTCCAAATCACCCTCAACCCTCTTAAAGGGATCCTGTCACCTCCAGAACACCTCCTAAGCTATCAAAACATGTCCCTGCCGCATCCTATCACTAATCCCACACTCCTTTCGGCTCAGAAAAGCATCCTGTGAAAGTGGAGAAAAACGTTTTATAACTTACTCATTAGCGATGTTAATTAGCAGGGGCAATATTCTTTAGTCCCCAGGGTGGGCTCTCTTCATAATAAGATCACACGCTAATAGGCGTGATCTTCTATTCATATTGTATTCAGCGCCTCCCTGCTCTCCTCGGCGCAGCCTGGGCTGTAATGGGGCTGTAATGATGCGAATCGCGCCATTTTTGGCATCGGGTGAAGTCAGTACACCCACGACGCATAAGCAATGCGGTGCTTGAAGCCTACAGAGCGGCGCTGGTCTACAGACGTCACCCGATGCCGGAAATGACACAATTCGCATCATTACAGCCCCATTACAGCCCAGGCAGCGCCGAGGAGAGCAGGGAGGCGCTGAATACAATATGAATAGAATATCACGCCTATTAGGGCTTACACAGCACTGGACAATCAGTACACCCATCCTGGTGTCTAGACTCACATAGGAGAATGGTTGGAACATTTGAAACGCTGGAGAATTTGGCACCTGGGGAAACAACATTAATTTTCCCTACACTACACTGCTTGATTAATAGACGTTTAATTTTTCCTTACCTACTTGTTTAGGGTAGAGGATATAGTTTCTTCCCTGATGATCAAAAGATGAAAGAGTTCATACTTTTTTTTTTACTTTGATGTTGTGGATTGAAGAAGAGATTACTATTAGGGCCCATTAGCACGCTGAGTTGGTGGTGCAGATCTTTGACTTCCAAAATCTGCACTTAGGCTTGCATCTGCGGTTGGGCTTGCATATCCTGATGCTAAAAATGCTCAAAACCTCATCCGGATCCGCACCCCATAGGCTTCAATAGAAAAAAACGGATTGCACTATTTGCAATCTGGTTACCGCATCCGGTTTTGCAGCCTGCGGGAAAAATCATGCAGGCTACATTTTTCAGAGCGGTTGCAAAACCGGATGCATTTTTTTTAACATGGGAGCACCAAAACCATCCCTGTCTGCATGGTTCATTTTTATCTGCTTCAGATATAGTGCTTTTTGCCGTTGACTTTTCTAAGACTCAGCATTTTTGTGGACAAATCTGCAGCGTATCTGCATGAAGAATTGACATGCTTCAGATTGTTCTACACTAAAATATGCAGTGTTAGGCTATGGTCACTTGGGAGGGTACATCCTTTGTAAGGATGCGTTAAAGGAGGCAGTTTTTTCCCTTGATATTTTTATGGCATTTTTTCCCTTCTTAGCGCTAGTGTTCACTCATGGTACATATATGAACCATGCATTAATGCATGCGATTCCCATAGACTCCCATGTTAAAAAAATACATGCGTTTTTGCAAACATCCCCAAACATGCTGCTTACTAGGGATGAGCGAGTATACTCGCTACTATTTGGACCTCGCCGAATAGTAGCGGTATTCGGGTACTCGCTACTCTCCGAGTATCTTATGATTATTATTATTATTATTATTATTATATTAGTATCTTATGAGTAGCGAGTAGTCCGATTACTTTGGCAGTATATGTATAGATACACTGCGAAAGTACCCTAAAAGTGAATAAAAGTTGTTAAAAATAATAAAATTACATAATCATCTGTCCGACGCCTGCACCGAGACAGTCCCAGAAGACCTGCGATCACCGGACAAGGACCAGTGAATTCCAGCCAATCAGATGGCGACACGTCACAACCACGTGATCGCTAGCGGCCACCTGATTGGCCAGATTGCAAGAGTACACCTAGGACCTTGCAATCTGGCCAATCAGGTGGCCACTAGCGATCACGTGGTTGTGACGTGTCGCCATCTGATTGGCTGGAAGTCACAGGTCCTTGACCGGTGATCGCAGGTCTTCGGGGGACGGTCCCGGTGCAGGCGTCCGACAGGTGAGTATGTAATTTTATTATTTTTAACAACTTTTATTCACTTTTAAGGTACTTTCGCAGTGTATCTATAGATACACTGCCAAAGTAATCGGACTCACTATACTCGCAACGAGTACCGAGTACCGGTACCTACTCGTTGCGAGTATAGCGATTCCGAATATTGCGGTACTCGCTCATTCCTACTGCTTACTGCATTTTTGGGTGCTTTTGCAAAAATGCTTAGTGTCAAACGTGTTGCACTTTGACCATGCATTTTTTGCATGGGAGCCTATGGAAGTGTTAATACTAGCATTTTTCAAAATTTCAACATGAAAAAAAAGTTAGATTTTAATGCCTTCATGGCTATAATGTGACCCTAGCCTAACTGCAGCAGAAAAACCGAGCACCATACAGACAGGACTTCACAAATCCCATTGATTTTGCTGGGAAAACACACTGCTGCAAACATAGTGAAGATCTGCAGTGGATCTGCACCAAACATGCACCAAACATGCGATGTAATACGCATTGTGTGAACGGGCCTTTAGGGTATGTTCATGTCGAGCACACTGGGATGGGGTACTCGGTACCGGACCAGGTCGCTACTGGGGATGTCATGGAGGTCCTGGTCCGGACCGTGTCCTGGGCCCTGGCAAGTAAAAGGGGAAATATGTACAAGGGATAAATGTTTGTCGTGACGCCACCCACGGCTTGTGGTCAATAATGGGACCACTGCTGCTGCAGAACCTCCGGGGACGATGTTAGGCAGCTGTAGATGGAATAGCTCTCCGCGGGTAGAGTTGGGTTCCCCGGGGCAGTAATGTTAGGGTGAATGGTGTAGGCTTGTAGTAGGTGCAGTTCACTTACTTTCCTGCTGCTGCAGCCTCCTCCCAGCCTGTGTGTGGAGCTGACAGGCTGTGGCTTTCCAGGTGGGATCTCTCTGCAGTCCTGATGGAAGGAATCATTCACGGGCAAGGGAGCAAAGTTATTATTAGGTTCTGTTCGCAGATAATCATGCAAGGGAGTCAGAAACAGGGTTCACCGTATTTACTTTGCAGTTCTTTCAGTACAACAGTTACAGTTACAGTTCTTACACGGGTTCAGACTTTCCCCTCCGGGTCCCTTTCTACTCCCTGCAGCCAGGTTGTTCCTCTCTGTGACCCTCTCATTCTTACTCTTGCCCTTTCCAGGCTTTATTCTCTTTCTCTCTCTCTGTGTGTGTATCCGGACAGTTTAGCGGTAGCTCGGAACCTGTGGGTCCTCGTGGTCACCACTTACCTGCCTGTCCTTTGGGTAGGAACTCCAACTTGGAGTTAGAGTTCCCCGCCGGTGAATCTGGGGAAAGGGGGTGAATCGTCGGTCCCCTTCAGAGCCGACACTCTGCTTCTGGCCTAGCCTCCAATAGTCCTTTCGTTGCAAGGCTCTATCAGGCTCCCTTCTGCCCCGTGTGACTCTGGTCTCAATATGGAAGGCTACTCCGCCGGCAGTTGGTCGTTTCAGCCGTGTTCCTAGGACCCTGTGTTGCTGGTCCTCTCTTTCCTCACACTCATGGGGTGCTGGCTATAGACGTACTTTTTCTCCGTGGTTTCACTGGCACTTTGGATTCTGCACTCTATCAGCCCCACTCCTCCAAGACGTGTGCTTCTGTTCTTTACTACTCAGCCTACCTTGGCCTACTCTGTGTCTTGGCTGCTCGGCACCCTCGGCCCACTGACTCCTTCCTCCTCCCCTTCCTCTATTTCTACCATCTGTCACCTGACCTGCTTGCTGTCACGCCCACTGTTCTCTAAACCCACTACCTCTTGCCCGCCTAGAGTCCCGAGCTCTGTGTTGGGTGCTGCCCTCTAGTGGTGTGTGGGATGTCTGTGAGGATGTTTGTGGTGCAAACCGTCTTCCTTCCTACCTGGCTGCAGTTCCCTATGTGGCCTCCTGGTCACAGGGGCGCCACATTCACGCAAGAGAAAAGTGGTATGTATTTTCTGTTCTGTGAACTCTGCACCTACAGACAAATTTGCAAAAACCACATGGCTGTCACACAGTGCGTTTTTTCTCTGCTGTGAATATAGTGTTTTTGCCATTGGCTTTTCTATGACTCAGCATTTTTGTGGTCAAATGTGCAGCATATCTGCATGAAGAATTGACATGCTTCAAGTTTTTCTGCACTAAAATACACAGCGTGTCTGCAGCATAAATAAAAGCTATCATGCCGACAGGACTTCTCAAATCCCATTGACTTTGCTGGGAAAAAAAATGCTGCTGCATATTTGCTGCAGATCTAGTGCTTATATGCAGCAAGTACACGGCAAAAAACGCATTGTGTGAACATACCTGTTACGCCCTCAGAGCGTGATGATGTAAAGTGGATTCACTGGACCACTTGTGGTGCTGTGGTAGCTGTATACCTGATACTCAAAGACAGGAGCGTGGCTTTCAAAGAATCAAGTATACTTACTGATGATAGTTTAAAAAAAAGGTCAAAAGTTGCCTGAGGGGAGGACCCTCTGGATCGCGACACAGTACGCTCATAGTGGAGCACACAGGTAACCCTTATACAGGGATACACCTGCTACAACACCAGGAGGACTAAATGCTGTGAATCCAGCACCAAAGGGATAACCTGTACGGAGCAGAACGTAGAGATGGCAAGACTGTGGAATGCTAGCTCTGTCTGTGGAGAGGATCCTGGGAGATCTGTGTAATCTCGGATAGACTGAGCCAGCCAGTGGAGGTATCTGGAAGGTTCCGTGAGGAAAGGCTTGGCCAGCTAGGGGAGAGTGTCCATAGGGATGAAGGATAAGGAACTGCCAGAAGCAGATACTGTGCAGGCAGAACTATTAGTAACATGCAAAGCAGCAGTCTTCCTATCACAGAGCACTACAGAGTATGACCTGTATAGAAGCAACTTCCAAGAGAATGAAAAAGTTGCCTGGGCACCTCCTTTATGAGGAGGGTGCCTTTTATGCACAGAGCATCACAGCACAGAAAGCCCGAATAGAGAACAGGTGCACTGCTCCTTTAAATGTGTGCAGGAAGTGGACCTGACGGGTTCCTAGCAGAGAAGGAAGCATGCGGCCGCATGGAGCCATGTACAGAGTGAGCAGTACCAGCAGAGCTGCATTGTGGACACCGATCTCTCTGCTTAGCAGAGACCGGCTCCGCAGCAGGGACAGAGCGGGTGAGGTGCAAAGCACCACATAATGGCTGCCGGTCTCCCTGTCCATGAGAGACCGGCCCCACGGCCGAGAGCATGAGAATACCCTTAAGCAGGCTCTACTAGAAAGCTAAACAAAATGTGGCAGATTTAATGCCAGCAATTATTTAGACCATGTAAATCTAGATTAGGTGGTCAAGTGATTAGCCACATTTTTCAGAACGGCACACATTGTATTCATTGTATTCAAATATTGGTTCATCTTGATAGACCCTCAAGTTTAGATTACGGTAGTTGCTACTGGTAATTTGAGCCCCTACATCCTGTTTGACACAGAATTGTGTTAAATATTCTAAATCTGTCCTGTTGTATTCATTACTTTCAACTTTCCTTCAGTTTTCATAAAGCTGCACAGTTCTTTATATGTACATGCAGCACTCTATCTAATTATTAAAGAACTTTGGCACCACAATTTTAGCCAATAACATTATATTCATTTTTAATAAACTGTGTTGACCTGCATTACATCAATTAATAATATTTGGCTGTACAGTCTTTCCTTTTGTTTCTATAGTTTTTACAATCAGCACCAGAGGCCGGATGAAAACAGTGTATGAACTGACACCCCACTGCTATGTCATATTGTTCAACAGCTGCTCTCAGGTACGGCAGATGAATAAGTCATGGAGCAGAAGTGTTCCACTCCATACATTGCTTACTTTTGGCCTCTGTCGACACTCCAAGCAGTTGATCTCTGGGAATGCCAGATGTTAGACATCCATCAATATGATATTGATGACCTATTCTAATGATAGGTCATAAATGTGAAAGTGGTAAAATAATCCTATAAAGAAATGGTCCCCAGGATTTTACACTTCCCCACCGCCACCCTTCTTAATCCATTAAAAACAACTATTTTGCAGCAAGATTTCATTATGTGTAAAAAGGTATCTTATTTCCTTTAAAATGTGTCTATGAAAATTATATAATGTAGTGTCTTATGTTTCACTTTCTTTTTGGTGTCAGAATAATGAGCTATTTCAGTAGTAATAGAATATAGCCTATTGCTCAGCTTTAGATCCAGGGAGAACACATGCCTATTGGGTTACCTACTCTAAGATTAAGATTAATATCTGATTTTTTCAATGAGATATTTATAGGTCAGTGATTCAATGTGTTGGCACTTTAAAATATTAACAATAGAGATTTATTGTATGAGATCAACACTTCATTGACTCAAGGGACTTCTGTGTTGATGTTTAGTCGTGTGAGTCATTGAAATGTTGATTACTTTTAATAAATGAGTTATGGTCACACTTTAGATCTACCTCGCAATTTCCTTACCTTTAAATCAATCCTTTCAGTTCATGGATGCTATATCAGCTCATTCCATGCTCATATCCAGATAATGAAGTAAGCTCTTGGCACATTAGTGTATCATACGCAGTATCAATAGCATTTTTTTTATCTCATTACTTGAGTCCTCACACAAAAATTTGTGTACACACTAATGTTTGAGGCATGCTCTACTGGAAGACAACAGTTGCTAATTTTGAGGAAATGGAATTTCTAAAATTGGTTTCATTTGGAATACAACCACCCTAAACTTCTTGTTCAATTCTGCATGCATCTTACTTACCCTTAATAGCCCTTTGTAATGATTATGTGAGTATTTATACAGTAGCTTGAGAAATTGTTATATAACCTAAAATCTATATTACTAAGGATATTATAACTTTTATACTAAAGGGGTTATCCGGGATTTGTAGAAAAAAAAGTGTCCAAACCCTAAAAGTCAGGTAGATGCCATCTACCTGCCTGTTGTGCCCGGCACCAGTCACCGCCGTTCACCCTCGGCATAGAGCAGTCACAGACTGTTCCTGCCGGAGACAGCAAGGTGGGATAAACAAAGTAGACCAGAAGAACAGCGGATTCATTTCCGCTCTGCTCTGCAGAAGTGGGCTGATAGCCGACTTCACGCTGATTGATAGCTGGCTCCCTGCTATCTGACTGGGACAGACGGCTGTCAATCGGCGTGACGTCGGGTATGTGCCCGTCTACAGAGGGGATAAGCCAGCTCTCTGTAGTCATGACGGCATCGGAAAAGGCAAAATCGCTGACAGGAGTGGTCTGTTACTGCTCCGTGTCAGGGGTGAACAGCCCCAAGCACAAAAGGCAGGTAGGTACCAACTACCTACCTGTTGGTGCTTATGTACAACTTTTATTTTTTTTATCCAGGATACCCTATTTAAATGTTCTACCACGTAATAGATCTGAAAAATATCCCAATATTCAAGCCATAGCAGAGTAGTAACTTCAATCATGATATAATCATGTATGTTGTCATAAATCTAAGTAAGCAACCACGTGCCAAAATATTTAAATGGTAGGACTTTAACGTGGCATGTTTTATAGTTATTGATTTTTATTCACTATCTAAAATTGATTCATACAAGAAAAGTTACAAGTGGCTGAAATATCACCCAATTACTAAAAAATCTTTGCTAAGTAGACATAATATTCTGCAGTATGGAAGAGTTAGTTAATGGAACAAGGACTGCAGCAACAATGTTACTGGCATATGTAATTTAAAGCTACAAGCAATTCTTTCTGTCTGTACTAGCAATTAAATGGAAGTGGTTTGGGAGTACTAGAAATCCCAGAATATGCTATATTTATCTAACAGAATAACAGACGCAAAATGTTCAGCAGAAGTCAATCCTTTTAGAGCTGACTGTGTTTACTTCTTATAATTAAATAATCTGTTTTCTCTTATTGATGGTAGATATTTTGTGTGCAATGTTAACAATACTTACAAAGTAGCTAAAAATGAATGTTAAATCTCCATGTAGTTAAGAAGTGGAATTTTAGAAAGGGGAAAACAGGGCTGCAGCGGTCTGGTTAAAGTAACAAGGGTGCATCCGCACAGGGATAAGAAATATAGGCAAAAAGAAGGAGAAAGATACCCCTGTATAGCGAAGCACAACCGAGAAGACGTATTTCAATGCAAGTGAAGTTTATTAAATAATTAAGTGTATAATGGCATAAAAGAGCCAAGCAGACGTATAAATACAATTAAAACAAAGACTGGTCCGGACCAGCCCTACCCTCTGTATAAGGCATATATATTACTAAATAAACCCCACAAGATCATACAAGATCATACAAGAGAGACTATACAGATAGTGTAGGATGATGACATCAATTATAAGGTACACCAGTGCACAATCAATTACAGTCAATAGTCATATGTAAAAAAGGGGGGGATAATAACATATGGTCAGTGGCACTTGTAACATTACAGCAGGGACATCATACAGAAAATAATAGAAACATCAAACAGTGTCCTCAATGGGTTGACATGAGATATATATATCAATACAATTAACAGTGAAGGGAGGTCGCAACCACTCTCCAAGGGACACAGTTATAGGAGAATGTTAAACAGTATCCAATATACATAGTAGTCTAGTTATACAGAGGAACCACATATGAGAACATGAATGTCCAGAGGTATAAGGAGATAAAACGAGTTACCAAGTGCCAAATACCAATGCCCACAGAGGGAGAGAGCAGGTCCGGGCAGGCCCCACGCGTATCGCCAAGCGGCTTCGTCAGGAGCTGGTATGGAAATCAAAATGGGGCTCATTTATAGGATAATGCCAGGTGTAATCTAATAAGATGTTATCCATAACATCCGGTATCTCACAACGGGGAGATTGTGTGCAGGGTGGACCAGGAAACCTCCAGCGTCATATCCGGTGACGCGGCGCCAACCAACATGTCAAATACCTGGTTGGCGCCCACGTCATATCCGGGACCGCGGGAGAGAGGGGTAAGTTGTAGTAAACACGGGCCGGGAGTTTGCCCGCGTCACTTCCGGTGACGCGGCGCCAACCATATGTGTGAAATCTCTGGTTGGCGCCCGCGTCACATCCGGAACCGCGGTACAGAGGGGAGGGAGAGGTAATCAGTAAGTCTGCAGCATGAATGAGAAGCATAATAGCCCTGAAGCCCCCGTGTGGCGATAGCATCACACCCGGGACAGGGCTACCAGAATATCTAAAGAAGGGATATATAGGAGAATGTGTAACCTAGGTAAAAAAGAAAAAAGGAGAAATGAGTTAAAAATAACAAGAAGTGACCATATGGGGAATAGAAAAGCGGATCAGCACAATATAATTACTAGTATTAAAGATGAAGATGAAAAATAATAATGTGAATACGGGGTGATATGAAGACCTGATGGAGCTAAAAAGTCAGTCAAGGGTAGATACATAGAAGATACACTGAGTAGGAACAGACACAAGGGAGCAATTCAATAAAAGGAGTCCACCATTAAAATGGATGAGTAAACTACTCAAATCCATTATCTAGAATCCATTCAGGTTCCAGAATGGAACACAGAGACAGTAACAAGGATATATATAAGAAGCTCGCTCCTTCTTTTAAGCCATTGATATCCAATGACATATTTGTAAAGGCAACCGTCGTTGAGCCACCATCCATGTAATAATAAATGTCTATGTATCCATGAGAGGGAGGGCATCGATCCGAGTAAGTCTCGTGAAGGCGGCTGTTAGATGGTTAGGAAGAGTCTTCAAAAGGTATTCCATATATGCAAGTTGTTTGAAGTGTGTCGATCATCGCGTAGTATATAACTGCGGATTTAGATGATACTCCATATAGAACAATGGTAGCAACCATGTAATCTATTGATCCATAATGGAATCAGGGGACGTACCTATAGAAAAAACATATATATAAGAAATAAGTGAAAGAGTGCAATGAACAGATACAGGCCAAGAGGCAATTTTAATCACCTAGGAATCCAGAAAAAAGGAGCTCCTCATTCAAACCATAGGGACGGACTGTGTGGAGTTCAAAGATCCAACGGGCTTCATGTTGAAGTAATTTGTTACCCAAGTAATCACAACGGCCAGTGCCCATAATCCTCTGTAAGCCAAAGGTACGCAGCCCATTGGACCTCCCTTGATGAAAGTCCAAAAAATGGGCTGCCACCGGTTTGAGGTATTGGCCGTTAGCTCGAGTATTGGCCGCTAGATTGATGGTAGAAATGTGGCTCTGAATCCGCTTACGCAGTTCCTGCGATGTTTGGCCAATATAAAGTTTATTACATGGGCAGGCCAGGGCGTAAATTACGTTACGTGTCTTACAGTTGATATAGTTTTTTAGAGGGAAGATCTTATTAGTAGATGGATCGGTAAAGGAGTCTCTGGTGGGGATCATCATAGGACAAACATTACATGTTCCACAGGGGAAGGAACCCTTAAGCCGAATACCCCTATTGAGACTGGTGGTTGGACGTACAAAGTGGCTTCTAGTGAGTAAGTCACTAAAGTTGGGTGCACGCCTGGCAGATAAGGAAGGAAAGGGACCTATTAAATCAGCTACCAATTTATCCTGGGTGAGTATATTCCAATGGGTATGTAATATGGATCTCACCTTGTTCCATCCAACACTGTAATCAGTAACGAATCTGATTTTGTTGTCCGACGTCTTATTCTTTGGAACGAGGAGATCCGCTTGTGAAGTCGCTTTTGCTCTTTCAAAGGCTTGTGATATGACCTTTCTTGAATATCCACGATCTCTAAAACGAGAGGAAAGGTCAAGAGCCTGTTTACGGAAATCCTCGTCAGATGTACAGTTTCGTCGGATCCGTAAGAATTGACCCGTTGGAATACCCTTCCGGGTATGTGGTGGATGGAAGCTGTCAAAACGCAGGAGACTATTGGTAGAAGTAGACTTACGGTAAAGGTCCGTAGTGAGATGTCCATTGGTCACTTTAATCCTTGTATCAAGAAAGACGGCTTCAGACTGTGACATTGAAAAGGTTAGAAAAATATTCAATGAGTTAGAATTCAGTCTTTTAATAAAATGATGGCAAGCTGACTCCTCCCCTGACCAAATAAAGCAGATGTCATCAATGTAGCGTTTCCATAAGGTAACGTGTAGTTTGAAGTCGTCAGATGGAAAAACCACAACTTCCTCCCACCATCCAAGAAAAAGATTACCTACGGCCGGGGCGCACCTTGCGCCCATTGCCACACCAGTGACCTGGCGAAAATACTGCCAGTCAAAAATAAAGAAATTGTGTGTGAGTACAAATCGTAGGAGGTCGATCAAGAAAGAGTCATGCATGCGATTCGAGTCCAATTGTTTATCCAAAAACGTCATAACTGCGTGAATACCATCCTCATGTTGGATGTTTGAGTAGAGAGACTCGACATCGCATGTGACAATCCAGTCCCCCTCCTTTAGTGAGGTGTCCCTACACACACGAATAAATGCACTAGTGTCTTTCAGGAAGGAGGGCAAAGCTACAACGAAGGGTTGGAGGAAAAAGTCAAGATAAATACTAGCCTTTTCATTCAGGCTGCCAATACTGGCCACTATTGGACGTCCCGGGGGTTTATCAAGACATTTATGCACTTTGGGTAGGAGGTAAAACGTGGGAATAGTTGGATGTTCAACAGTGAGAAAATTCCTCTCTTGATTCGTAATGGTCCCTGCCAAAAACGCGGCTGAAAGGAGGCGTTTAAGTTTAGCACTAAAAATCAAGGTGGGATCAGAGGGCAGTTTGTTATAAAATCTCTGATTTTTAAGTTGTCGGTTTACCTCCTCCAAGTACATATTAACAGGCCAAAGGACGACATTCCCTCCCTTATCGGCCTCTTTGATTAAAAAGGAGGGATTGGAACGTAATGACTGAAGGGCCCTATGTTCAATTTTAGATAGATTAGCCGCCCTCCAAGTAGTGTTCTGTAATGCAGCGATGTCACGTGATACAAGGTCATAGAAAATTTTTACATTAGGTATCAAGGAGAGGGCAGGTGTTACCTTGGATCTTTTAGTCTGTGGGAAACGTCGGCGTCCCAAGTTCATATCGAGTTCTTCTGTAAGAGAGATGAGATCCCTCAGGACCGCTCTGTCCTCAAGTGGGAGTTGTTCAGCTATGTCAGGTCTATAATGTACCATACCAAGGGTAATCCTTCTGCAAAAAAGGTATAGATCCTTGACAAGACTAAATCTATCCAGGGTATTAGTGGGAGAGAAGGACAAACCGCGTTCTAACAACGAGTGTTCTAGGTCCGAAAGCTGGTAATCTGAGAGGTTGATTACCTGTAATTTGTCCGAAGAAGGTAAAATGACATTACTCGGTTCTAGTGGTATTTCCTCCTGCCCGTCCGTGGATAGGGTGCTCCTGTGATCTTGAGCCTCGGTGTGCGTGGGCGAGCACCCCCTCTGGGAGCCGCCCGAGGTATGGACACACTGCCGGGTCCTGACTCTTCCCCCTCCACTCCTATTTCGTCCCCTCCCCCTTCTGGTCCGGTGTCGGGGTCGCTGCTTGTCTGGCCTAAAAAAGAGTCCGTGGACTCACTGTGAGAGACAGTGGAAGGATTGTTAGGCTCTGGTACAGAAGGGGCAGTAGGAGTCGGATTGTTCGGAGAGGGTCTAGGTCTACGGGGTCCCTTGCCCCCCCTGGGGTTGCCCTTATGCTGCCAAAGGAAGGCTTTGTCTTGAGCAAAATCCTGACGGTCCCTATTAAACTTATCTTTTTTCTTGGTGATTATATCACCTTCATATTTATCTAAAGTGTCTTTAAGATGCTTTTTGAAGTTTTCAATGGCCACCGTCTCTCCAGAGAGGATAAGTTGATCCTCCAGTTCCCTGATCTTACTTTTAGTGGTATTCAATAATTCTCGATCATGTTCCAAAAAGAAGTGGAATTTTAGGACGCCAATAAAACACTGTCTGGAAAGGTACTCTTGCTATTATAAGTATTCTTAAATATCTACAGTGAACTGAAACATTTGTAACTAGTGATGAGCGCGTGTATTCGTTTCTATTCACTATTTGCACGGATAGTATGGTATTCGCATTATTCATTATTCGGCGAGTTTTTTTATACTCGCCTCGCTATATTCGGATGTACCACCCTACAGTTTTGACACCTCCTTTGCAGCCACTCACCATGCTGGGCTTTTTAACCAATCACAGCAATGCCACAGACATCTTGTTTGTGGCATTACAGTGATTGGCTGGCTGTCCAGCATCTTAGAAAACTCATAGGGGTTATATAAGCCCTGGCTGACAGGGAGAGTGTTAGGCTTCTTCAAAACTAAAAAGCCTTTTTGAGGTCTACCTCAAGTATACCTCAGTGACAGTATACATTAGGAAGGGAGAGATATTGGAGCAGGGAGAGTTGAAAGGATCATAGCTGCATCATACAACCAAACCAATAGCTCTTTTGAGAGCTGAAGAGACAGTACAGAGTTAGACTACAGGGACAACGAGTGACTGGAGCAGGGTCAGTGTCTATAGGTTCAACGTAAAGCAGCAGTATTCTAAAACTTGCTACTGCATGCTACTAACCTCACAGTAGTGCATTAATCTGCTATTGCTTGTGTCCACATTCTAAAAAGGCAGTGTGCCCAATGAAAAACAGCAGTAATCCAAAAGTTGCTACTGCTTGCTAATATCCTCGCAGTAGTGCATTTAATCCACTGGTTCTTGTGTCCACATTCTAACAAAGCGGTTTCCCACCGCAAAACAGCAGTACTCAAAAAGTTACTACTGTCTGCTACTGACCTCTCAGGAGGCCATTTAACCCACTGTTTTGGCTGTGACATCTAGGTTGGCTTTTGCAATCCACACCAAAATCTGCCAACACAACCAAAAATGTCCAAAAAGGCTGTTGGTAAGGGACAGGGATGTGGATGTGGTGGTGTCAGTGGTGTGCCAGAAGGCACTGAATTTGTGTCAACTAAGATGTAGAAGAATGCAGAATGCATCCACTTTGTTCCTTGAAAAATTTCCTGATCTAGAACGTAAGCGTGCGTTGAAGCCAGAAGACCAAGAGCAGATTTTGTCTTGCGTAGCAGACGCGGCCTCTACGCAATTGTTGAGCAGCAACAAATCTTCCATGACCACACAGTCTAATGTCGATACACAGAAGGCAGGCCCATCCAATCCTGAAGTTGTTTTTTTACCTCCCGCCATTATAAGTCACAGCAGACATATGACCCCAAGCTTGGCCACTCAGAGGATCTATTTGTTCATATTGTTTAGTTGGGTCTAGCCTATCACTGTGCAGCATCGAAAAAGGACATGAGGAGGTGTCATTCATTGATGCTCCACTATTTGAGAACCTACGGACAGAAAAAATCCACTTGTGGGAATGTCATTTACTGTCTCCAGAGGTGGAGGCTGATGATGATGAGACATAATTGCTAGCAGGTCAGCCTACAATGTCAACTGGGAAGGAGGATGAGAAGGAAGATGAGGTGGTTGATGATAAGTCCACTGATCCAACCTGGACCATTGGCACGCATGTCCATGACAGCAAAACAGAGGAAGAAGGAATATGTAGCACCCACACAGACACCAAGGGATCGTTGACATGGTTTGCCCAGAGTGACAACTGGGTCAACTGTTCCCAACACCATCCCCCGCTGTGTGCCAAGTCAGGCCAAGGGGGCGTTCAGCTGGTGTGTATTTTTTCTGAAAGTCCTTCAGAGAAAAACATTGTAGTCTGTAGCATCTGCTATACCAAATTGAGCAGAGGCTAGGGCAAAGGCAACCTCAGCACCACCAGTATGCAAAACCACATGGCAGCCAAGCACCCCAGTAGGTGGGTGGAACACCAGGGTACCAAATCTGCATCTGGGGATGAAACCACTGAAATGTCACCTGGGCTACATCCATCCAAATCTGCAGTTCAGGAAGCTCCTCCTGCACAAAAGCTGTGGTTGGTCACTTACAACAAACATCAACCATGTCTACTTCCTTGTCCCAGTGAAGCGTCCAATTGTTCATGCCTGAGACCTTGGAAAGAAAGCGTAAATACCCAGCCATGCACCCACAGGCACAAATACTAAACTCCCACATAGCCAAATTGATAGCTGTGGAGATGTTGCCATTTAGGCTTGTGGGAACACAGTCTTTCCAGAATCTCTTGGCTGTAGCTACCCCACGATACAGTGTCACAGCCGCCACTATTTTGCCCGGTGTGCTGTTCCTGTGTTACACAAGCATGTGTTAAACAATATGGCCCGTGCTCTTGCCAACACCGTAACCTGGAAGGTCCACCTAACAACAGACACCTAGACAAATTTTTGTGGACAGGGACAATACATTTCTGTCATGGTACACTGGGTGAATCTGGTGGATGGTGGGACAAAGGCGCAAAGTGGAATATCGCACATTCTCACCCCGCCACGAATAGCAGGCCCAACTTCTGTCAGGGTTTCTGCCTCTTTCATATTCCAGTTCCTCTCTCCCCTCTTCCTGCTCTTCATTGTCCACAGAATTACCCTCCCCATCAATTCCAAGTTGGGACCAGTGCAGCAGCGCATCAGCAAAGCAGCAACATGCTCTGCTGAACATCATCTGTTCAGGTTAGAAACCACACACTGCAGCAGAGCTGTGGCAAGCTTTAAAACAACAGCCCGATCAGTGGCTCTCCTCGCTGCACTTCCAACACCGTTTGGTGGTCTGCGATAATGGGCGTAACCTGGTGGTGGCCTTAAAGGTCGGCAAGCTGGTAAACATGCCATGCATGGCTCATGTGCTGAACCTAGTTGTTCAGAAATGTCTAAAATCTTACCCTAACTTTACGTACCTCTTTGAGAAGGTGCGCTGTATTAACACCCATTTCCGCCATTCCTCTAACGCTTTTGCTGCTCTTACAATGCTGCATAAGTGCTTCAATTTGCCAAATCACTGACTCATTTGCGACCTTCCCACATTGTGGAACTCTACCTATCATATGTTGGCGGGGCTTAGTGAGCAGCAGAGGGCAGTAGCTGAATACCAACTTCAACATGCCCGTCAGATTGAGACTCAGCCACCACACATACCTAATGTCGAATGGGTGTGGATCGCTGACATTTGTGAGGTTCTCAAGAACTTTGAGTACTGCACCAACTTTGTGAGCAGTGATCAGGCTATTATCAGTGTAACCATCCTGCTGCTGTGTCTCCTGAAATAATCACTGGTTAATCTCAAAGATGAAGCTTTGAGTGGCAAGCATGTTAGCATGGAGACAAGTTTCCAAATGGTTGATACTACCCAGCCCAGCCAATATTCTGAGTCAACATTCACTAATACGGAGGAAGATGAGGAGGATGAGGAGGAAGAGAACTTGTTTTACTGTGGTACCGAGGGGCCTCCTAATGCTACAGAGGGGACAGCCAACCCAAGTTTCATGTCTGTCTAGACTGGATGGGCTGGAGAGGAGGAGGTGGAGGAGGAGAGTCAGTGTGAGGAGAGGATGAGCACTGGTCCTACTGTGGGGACGCCAAAGATTTGCCTTTTGCCAACTTGGCCCACATGGCACAGTTCATGTGTAACTATCTGTAGCAAGACCCTCGCGTAATACACATTTTATCCAACAACCTCTACTGGTTTGCCACCTTTCTCAATCCATGTTACAAGGAGAAATTTCCAGCTCTCCTTTTGGAGTCACCCAACAGTATTACAATGGAATCCTTCAAGAGAATCATTGTAGATGAGTTTCTAAAAACATCACCCTCAGACAATACTGGTGGCAGAGGTACCGGCTCTTTTCCACACCAAGGTATAATTGGGAGAGACATGAACACCAGGTGCAACAGAATAGGGGGGGAAGTGTGCAGTATTTGGGCAAATTACAATAAACCAGCTCAACAGCAAGGACTATCTGTGCCTGTAACAATGCCAAGGAGGGAGAAGTTGCAGAACATGGTCAAAGAGTACTTAAATGACCACATGTGCATTCTTTCTGATGCTTCAGTTCCCTTTAATTATTGGGTGTCCAAGCTGAATGCTTGGCCTGACCTCTTCTTATATGCCTTGGAGGTGCTGACCTGCCCGGCTGCTAGTGTCATGTCAGAGCATGTTTTCAGTTCTGCTGGGTCAATTATCACTGATAGGTGCACATGTGTGGCACCCCACTGGTCAGTGCGCCACAGTAGGTGTACTGCACCCACAAAAGAGTGTGTGGTATTCCTGTCATTGGGGAGTGTAACGTCAACCTGAAGCTCTCATCCCGTCATCCTTACACCTAGACTAGGGGATCAATTGGCAACCTGTTACCAGGGTAACCGGTCCAGGTGGGAAGAGAGTTAGGGTAGGGAGAAGAAGGAAACTAACAGACAGATCTAGTCTAGTCTGAGGGATGAAGCAGGGAGGAAGCCCTAAAGGGGACCCCCAGGGAGGGGGCCTGAAAGAAACGGTGGCCCAGACTGAAGGAGGAAACCCAGTGCCAGGCCTGCTATAGTCCGGGGGAATCCTAGTCCACAACAGAGAACCAGCTCAAAGTCACGGTGCAGGAGTCTATCCCTGAGTCGTCAACACTGGTAAGTCGTGGGTATATCTAATAACCCCGACTCCCCCGTCCAGAATGTGCATCCCCCACCAGGATCACTAAACAGGGTTGAGCCCCTTAGAAGAGAAGAAGGGTACCTTATAGCACCTGACGGGCCTGATAGACAATTGGGCTCTGCAGTGCAGCGCATGGAAGTAAGGAGGCGCAAGTAAAGTAACGGGATAGTGAAAGAAAACAGAAGGTATTCTCTGGGGGCCTCAAAGAGATGTTATTCTCCTCAGTGACTACCCGGTCAGCTACCTGCAAAGACTGTCTAACTGCAAACCTGCATACCACCGCAACCAGTTTCCAGTAAAGTACCCATATAGAGCTAACAAGTAACAGTATTTCTTTCTGCACAAACTGTTAAATTGCTGCCCCGGGGATCTGCTCCGTCTGCAGGGAGCCAATCCATCCAGCTGCAATACCATCATCCCCGGCGGTCTGATAGCGGCGCTGGTGAGCATCACCAGAACTGCAGGTGGCGTCACGAGACTGTACTATTTTACTATTTTATTTTCAGTTGACCACCAGGGCCACAGACTCGGACCACGGCTACCAGTGACAAGCATTCGGAACCTAAGTCCAAGATCTGAGTATCCCTGCCTGGGTGCTTCACATGCCTCTCAATAGAAAATGAAGACAGACTTACGCTGATAAAATTCAACAAGGCTGGATATCTCCACAGTTATAATCCCTACAGGTGACAGCAGGCCAACGTAAATTCACCCAGATTCTTCATGCTACTGCTGTGAACGTCAACCCGTTCACAAAAAAAACCCGTTTCCTTCCTTTGTCAACCATCACTCAACCCATAGGGCTAATTTTTACAAACCCTATGCACATTGTGCAGTGTACAAAGCAGGACAGTATTGCTACTCCAGTCTAACTACTATTTGTGATTGGAGACCCTTGGGATGGTGTCTTCCTGCGTCAACCTTCACTCAGCCCAAAGGGCTAATTTTTGCAAACCCTATGTATATTGAGCAGTGGACAAAGCAGGACACTATTCATTCTCCAGTCTAGCTACTATTTGTGATTGGAGACCCTTTGGATGATGTCTTCCTGTATCAACCTTCACTCAGCCATTAGAGATAATTTTTACAAACCTTATTCCCATTGTGCAATGGTCCTACAAAACTAATATTTGTGATTGGAGGCCCTTGTCACAGGTTGTCCCACACTGTGACTGAGATAAGGGATACATATTCAATTGAGATCTACAGTCACCCTTTCTGGCAGAAAAACGTTGCTGGGTTGTTTCACATTGTGGCTGAGATAGGGGATATATGTTCAATGGAAATCTACTGTCAGTCACCATATGTGGCAGAAAAACGTCACTAGGTTGTGCCACATTGTGACTGTGATAGGGGATATATATTCAATTGAGATCTACAGTCAGTCATCCTATCTTGCAGAAAAATGTTTCTCTGTTGTGCAACGTTGTGACTTAGATAGGGGATACACACTCAATGGAAATGTACACTGACTTGATGTCTGACTGATGGCCCTCTGAAAACTGAATTGAGGACCACAACTACTACAGTAGTCCATAGTAGATAATATTTGTCAAGGGAAGGCCTTGTCATGTATCTTCCTGCACTTAAGAGACATCACACACAGGGGTCATTTTTGGAAATACGATGCACATTCTGCAGTGGACCAAGTAGAACACTATCAAGAAGTCTTCTCTTCCTGTATAATCTGGTGAATATTGTCAATCACAAACTCTGAGCCATTTGGAGAAGCTTCTGCAACCCATCCTGAAGGGGGGGGGACCATATATCCTTTGTCTATTGACTTGCACAAGAGATATATTTAAGCTCGTCATCCAGTTGACTACCGCAGCTTTATTTTTCCAGTTCACAGAGTTCAGCCAAACCTGAGGATCGCAGGCCGCACTCACTGGTAGTCTCTGCCATTAAATGAGTTAAATAATAGAGTGAGGGCCCTACAATATGCATAAGTTATGGCACTCTCAAATGTACACAAGAGGGGCTTCCAAAATTCCTAGAGGAGGGCACTTCCAAATGTATGTAACAGAGCCACATAAGGGCTTTCACTAAATTCAGGTTTCCTGCCTACTGCAGGCCCACTGAACATTTGAATTTAGGGCCACAAAATGTCATGGAGATGGAGGAGGGTAAAATTGACACATTGTAAACTGCTATGGAATATGTATTCCACTATCCTAGTGTCATTGAGGTAGGGACTGCCCAAATGTCTAAGTAAGAGCGGTCCCTCCAAAACGTACATTAGAGGGACATCTCTGGGGCCTCAGCAATCTCAGGTTTTCTGCCTACTGCAGGCCCTCTGAACATCTGAATATTTGAATTTAGGACCGCAAATGTCATAGAGGTGGAGGAGAAGGAGGGTTTTGCCCAACACTACAATGGGCACATTGTAAAGTGCTATGGAATATGTATATTGCTATCTGAGTCTCAATGGGGGAGGGACGACAGCCCAAATGTTAAAGTTAGAGTGCTCCCTCCAAAACATATGTTACAGGACCACCTGAGGCCTCTGAGGTCAAAGATCAACATACCTACTGGTACGTTGCAGGTGGTCTTGTAAAGTGCTGGGGAATAGCTAACTAAAAATAATGTATGACAGAGGGACCTGAAAAACGTATCACTTAGGGCCCTCCCAATTGTAAAAGGCGAAAAAAAGCTACAACAGTACGTGTAAAGAATAAAGGGATTTTTTTTGTTTCTCTGGTTTATTTAGCCTTGTATGCTAGTGATTATGTATGAAAAACTGTTTGTGAACCTTTTTGGTCTGTTAAATGGAATTTAGGTTAGGTTTGGTATAGAGATGAGCGATGTTCGATTCGAAATGTTTGCCAATCTCAAATTCGAGCTGTTTTGGGCGGTGTTTGAGTCAATCGACGAATGCGAACAATTAGCTTCAAATTCGGCAGTTTGAGGCTATGTTCAATAACAGTTCGTTCACCTAAAGGACCCTATGAAGTGGTCTGTGGGCAGAAGAAAAGGCTGAAATGGGGGCATGATTGCTTAAAAGCCGGCGGTAAAATGCCGCCGGCTTTTAAACAATCATTCAGAATGATCCTCTGCCCCTCGCAGCCTCCCATCCTGATCCTCCACTCCCCCCTCCACCTCCCATCCCGATTCTGAGTTAAGACCGGGTGGGGAGTGCAGCACCAAGGAGCGGGGAGCTAAGGACCAGGGCGAGGAAGCCGGCAGCGGTGAGAAGACTTCACTGCCAGCTTTCCTGCTCTGTGCTGCGCTCCCTGCTCCCTGATACCCCCTCCCCGCTCCCTGGATCTGCTCCCCCCGCCCTGTCCTAACTTAGGATCAGGCAGGGAGGCAGCGATGAGGGGGCATCAGGGAGGAGGGAGAGCAGCACAGAGCAGGAAAGCTAGCGGTGAAGTCTCACCGCTGGCTTTCCCGCCGGTTATTTCAATTGATCAGCTGTTCATTTGAAGAAGCTGTGGTGCTGTCGTGGAAAGGTTCATGTGAGTTCATGCAGTATGAACTCACATGAACTTTCCCACGCCCAGGTGTTGCACAGCTCAGCTACATCTAGAGGTTCTCTACCAGAGATGTAGCTGAGCTAAAGAAGAAAACATGATTAGACAATGTCGGACTGAAGAAATTTTTTTTAATAAAGATGGAGTCTAAATGTTGTTTTGTTATTTTTTCTAATAAAGACATTTTTCTATGTGTTGTGTTTATTGTTTAAAAACTTTACTAGAAATTCATGGCAGTCATGTCTAATATTGGCGCGACCCATGAATTTCGAGCATAGGGCCAGCTGATAACACAAAGCTGGCCCTAACCCCTTAATTACGAGGTGAGCCACCGCGCCAGGGCCCTGGATGAGCTGGGTTAAGCGACAGAAGATGGCGCTTCTCTGAACGCACCATTTTCTGGGGTGGCTGCGAGCTGCAATTCGCAGCGGGGGGGGGAAGCTTGGGCCTCCCTGTGCTGCGGATTCCAGCCCCCAGCTGCCTAGTTGTACCTGGCCGGACATAGAAATAGCGCAAAGCCCCACAAATGTTTTTTTTTATTATTTCATGAAATTCATGAAATATTATAAAAAAAGGGCTTCCCTATATTTCTGTTTCAAGGCAGGTACAAATAGGCAGCTAGGGGCTGCCTGCTGTACCTGGCTGGCGTACAAAAATACGGCAAAGCCCACGTCGAAATTTTTACAAAAAAATCTATAACACAATCAAAAAAAGGGACTGATTCTTTATTAACCCCTCGACTATCTACTCTATCACAGAGATGATGGTCGAGGGGTTAATAAAGATGCAGAGCCTTTTTATTTGATTGTTTTATGAATTTTCAGAAATATGTTGACGTGGGCTTCGCCGTCTTTTTGTATGCCAGCCAGGTACAGCAAGCAGCAATGGGCTGCCACCAACCCCTAGGTGCCTATTTCTACCTGCCTGGAAACAGAAATATAGGGAAGCCCTTTTTTTTATTATTTCATGAATTTCATTAAATAATGAAAAAAAAAATGTGTGGGGCTTCGCGCTATTTCTATGTCCAGCCAGGTACAACTAGGCTTTATTGATAATAAGGTCTGGCTCACCCAGTTAGGTGCTCAGAAAAAATAATATAAGATCAGGACGGAATATTTCTGGCACACTCATAGGTAGATAAATGATAGAGGAGACATCAACTCCTGTTATCATTTTTTATTTGTTTGAGTGCAAGAGAAAGTCCAACATAAAGTATTCTCCACCCTGCCAGGTCGACCTAAACGGTCTTGTCTGGGGTGTCCGGAGCTGTGTGGTTACATGGAAGAATAAAGCAGCCAAAAAAACATAATGAGTTACAGTGACCACATCAAAAGAGAAATGTACGATATATATCTGACAAAATAAAAGTTAAGGGGAACAATAATACATATATACAATGTGAGAAGACTCTCATATCATATCCTAGATGGTGAGTCATGTGAGTGCTATGGTAATAACCTTTATTCATCCTTATACTGGTCATTAAGGACTATGAATTTATAAAATTCAACTGAATTGATAGAAAGTAAACAGTTCTGTAAGACATATAAGATATTGATATACTTGCAAAACTATATTGCTAAGGTTCTTATTAAAAGATAAAACAAGTATTGCAGGACAATCTACCTATAAAGGATATGCACTCATATGCAGGTAGAGATTTCCTTATGCTGTGGAGAAAGCGGTCCCCTGTGGTGAAACAACATAGCGTGTTATAGTGTATTACATAGGTATAAGTATGTATACATCAATGTAGTAGAATTACAGTACCTATATAGGAAGTAAAAACTTCGCTCAGAACTGGCCACTTGTATATATTGTTAGACCTGAAAAGAGAAAAAAAACTGCACAGCACTCACAGACTAACGTGAACTGGTGCTAGCAGGGACGCTGGGTCAAATAACTAGAAAAAGTTCTCTGCAGCACTCAGCTACTACCAATGACATACAATTGCTAACAAGCTATATGTATATGAGAAAAAAGTTTAAAAACTTAAGTTTTTTCAAAAAACTCAAAAATTTTATTTTTTTATTTCTGAAGTTCTTAGTGCATACATTGGCCAATGTTTGCTTGCTCATCGACTGCGACAAAGTGACTTCAGGTCCGATGAGTCCTACGCTGATATCCCTACCCTCCTTGTTAGACCTGGGGACAATGGATTAAGGTTGTGAATGATTGGTGCCTTCCCCTATATTAGGTCAATGTCCACAGTGCAAAGGATTGCGATGGTATAACCTTTAGTGCAGATGCTTATGTGCATAGAAGGTATAAACCTCATATATGGAGGGAAACCTGTCTTTGGTAAGAACCAAGCAGTTAGTATACAGTGTGATGGTGTAATCAAAGGTTAGAAATCTCTCTATTTACCTCCTGGTGTCTGTGTCTTTCCTCGTCTGGGCTTGTGGCAGTGAGAGAGTGCAAGGCGCATCCTTATGACACTGAGGGGGTGGAGCTATGGCGTCTGATTCCTGTCTATGGAACACAGGACGCCAGTGTGAAGCGCAAGCTTGCGCATGCGCATTCTCCCAGTGGCGTCCTAGCTAATCTGGTGGTGCTTGCATTGTGTTGACGCTTGGGAAGGGGTGGAGCTATGGCATCCTGTTTCCAATGTGTGGAATGCAGGATGCCAATGTGGAGCGCAAGCACGCGCCTGCGCATTCTAGCTAGTGACAGTCTTACTGTGATTAACGGTGATCGTGGCCGGACAGCAACTTGAACACAAAGGATACATTATTTTCTTCCACTATCTTACCCAGAGGGATGGCGAAATGTGCTCAGGAGTGCATTTCTACATACTAGGACATCGGATATTAAATCTGTGAGGAAGAGAAGAGTTAGATTAGCAAGGGAATAACAAGGATAAACAGCATATTATGCAACTTCAGAATATGGAGGTTCAATCTGGAATCACACAAATCAATAGGGATAATGAAACGAAAGAACACGTGAATTTACATGTCATGTCACAATATTATCATCAAGTGGTGACACCATGGGTCACTGTCCACCAAGGTTGAGGACTTTGATTACAGTGGATTTAGAGGCCAAGGATACGAATGTCTCCACTGGATGATAAACGTTTGGTGGGTTGAACTTAAGGTTAAGTTTTTTTAGGGAAAATTGATGGGAATTAGTTGCTCCCGTATCATTTTGTTGTAGAAAGTGAGCTTTCAGACGGACATTTCTAAAAAATTTTAATTTTTCCAAAAAAATTGGACGTGGACTTCGCCATATTTTTGTGTCCAGCCAGGTACAGCAGGCAGGAACGGGCTGCCTCCAACCCTCAGGTGCTTATTTGTACCTGCCTGGAAACAAAAATAAAAATAAGCCCTTTTTTTATTATTTCATGAATTTCATGAAATAATAAAAAAAAAAAAAACGTGGGGCTTCACGCTATTTCCGTGTCCAGCCAGGTACAACTAGGCAGCTGGAGGCTGGAATACACAGCGCAGGGAGGCCCAAGCTTTCTGCCCCCCCCCCCCCCCCCCTGGCTGCAAATTGCAGTCCGCAGCCACCCAAGAAAATGGAGCGTTCAGAGAAGCGCCATCTTCTGGTGCTTAATCCAGATCATACAGGGCCCTGGTGCAGTGGCTCATTGGGTAATAAAGGGGTTAGGGCCAGCTTTGTATTATCAGATGGCCCTAAGCCCGAAATTCATGAAGTCACGCCAATATTAGATATGACCGCCATGAAATTTTAGTCAATTTTTAAAACAAAAACCCAACACACAGAATAAAATATTTTATTAGAAATAAAACAAAAATACACTTAGAGACTCCATCTTTATTAAAAAATTCCTCTTCTGTCTGACGTAGTCCAAAAATGCAATGTCAGCACTGCTACATCGCTCTGCATAGACACACACGTCTATGCAGAGCGAGAGCAGTCTGACAACTGACTGTGACAGTCAAGGCTCACCCCAGGTCATAGCTCGGGCTATGACCGTGGGTGAACCCTGCCTGCACAGCCTGAACTCTGCCGACGTGGAGATTGCCAAGCACCGACAGAGCA
The DNA here is from genome assembly GCA_033576535.1 of Allobates femoralis. NCBI lineage: Eukaryota > Metazoa > Chordata > Amphibia > Anura > Aromobatidae > Allobates > Allobates femoralis. The sequence continues at coordinate 357,066,147 of JARQOC010000002.1, forward strand.
GTGAATAAACCGGAAGTCATTAACTTCCGGTATTATTCACTGGACTGCCCGGCGCTCGGCAATCTCCGCCGACGTTGGCAGAGTTCGGGCTGTGTCGGCAGGGTTCACCCGCAATCATAGCCCAAGCTATGACCCGGGATCAACCTTGACTGTCACAGTCAGTTGTCAGCCTGCTCTCGCTCTGCATAGACGTGTGTGTCTATGCAGAGCGATGTAGCAGTGCTGGCATTGCGTTTTTGGACTGCGTCGGACAGAAGAGGAATTTTTTAATAAAGATGGAGTCTCTAAGTGTATTTTTGTTTTATTACTAATAAAATATAAATTTTTTTCTGTGTGTTGTGTTTTTTTAAAAAAGAAATCACTAGAAATTCATGACGGTCATGTCTAATATTGGCGTGACCCCATGAATTTCGGGCTTAGGGCCAGCTGATAACACAAAGCTGGCCCTAACCCCTTTATTACCCAGTGAGCCACCACACTAGGGCCCTGGATGAGTTGGATAAAGCCAGAGGATGGCGCTTCTCTGAACATGCTATTTTCTGGGGTGGCTGCGGACTGCAATTTGCAGAGGAGGGGGCCCAGAAAGCTTGGGCCTCCCTGCACTGTGGATTCCAATCCCCAGCTGCCTAGTTGTACCTGGCTGGACATAGAAATAGCACGAAGCCCCAAGCATTTTTTTTTTTATTATTTCATGAAATTCATGAAATAATAAAAAAAAGGGCTTCCTTCTATTTCTGTTTACAGGCCGGTACAAATAGGCACCTGGGGATTGGAGGCAGCCCGTTCCTGCCTGCTGTACCTGGCTGGACACAAAAATAGGCTGAAGCCCACGTCAAATTTTTTTTGAAAAATTCATAAAAAAATACATTTAGGGAGTGCATCTTTATTAACCCCTCAAGGCCAGAGCGCAACGGCATTGTAAGGGGGTTAACTCAGGTCACCAGAGGACAGCTCAGGTCATGCCACCTGAACTGCCCTCAGGTGACCTGAGTTAACCCCCCTTACAATGCCGCAACGTTCAGGCCTCAAGGGGTTAATAAAGATGCAGTCCCTAGATGTATTTTTTTAATGAATATTTTCAAAAAAAGTTGACGTGGGCTTCACTGTATTTTTGTATCCAGCCAGGTACAGCAGGCAGAAAAGGGATGCCTCCAACCCCCAGGTGCCTATTTGTATCTACCTGGAAACAGAAATAGAAGGAAGCCCTTTTTTTTTATTATTTCATGAATTTCATGAAATAATAAAAAAATAATATGTGGGGCTTCACGCTATTTCCATGTCCAGCCAGGTACAACTAGGCAGCTGGGGGCTTGAATCTGCAGCGCAGGGAGGCCCAAGCTTTCTGGGCCCCCCCGCTGCGAATTGCAGTCCCCAGCCATCCCAGAAAATGGTGAGTTCAGAGGAGCGCCATCTTCTGGCGCTAAACCCAGCTCATCCAGGGCCCTGGTGCGGTGGCTCACCTCGTAATTAAGGGGTTAGGGCAAGCTATGTGTTATCAGCTGGCCCTAGCCGAAATTCATGGGGTCACGCCAATATTACACATAACCGCCATGAATTTCTAGTGAATTTTTTTTAGAAAAACACAACACACAGAAAAAAATATTTTATCAGAAATAAAACAAAAAAATACACTTAGACTCCCCCCTCCCTGTAGTTGCTCCCCCCGCCCGGTACTAACGATAAAACATATTTCACATTCATTTTCAATGGTGTTCGACGTGTTCGACCATGTTCTATGAACATTCGATGAACATTCGTCGAACACACAGCAAATTCGACGAATCGAATTGAATTCAAACACTGGGGTGGTGGCTCATCTCTAGTTTGGTATTTGTTTTTGTGTGTCTGTAACAATGGCATAATCCTACATCAAAGCTATTCCCACAAACCATATGTGTGTCAGAAATGCATGCAGGCATATTCTTCAGGCTCTTCTCATTCTGTTTCATCACTTTCCCACCCATTTCAGCCTTTTCCTCATGCCCCTAGGCCCCTTTATAGGGTCCAACAGAAAATTACTCGCATTTCCCATTGACTTACATTGTACTCGCTATTTGGAAAGAATACGTGATTATTAAAAATTACTCATAGCAAGTATGGTGATTACGAATATTATGGTACTGGCTCATCACTCTTTGTAACATAATATTTAGTAAAATCTATTAGATCAGATATAACACCTAGTTTTACAATTCAGCAAAATGATCGAAAATGAATTAAACATAAATTTTGCCTGTAGCAAAGAACAGGATTCGCCAAAGTAAGAATTCATACCTGTGTATGCACAGTGCCATGAGGGTGTGCACTGTGGAGCAATCATTTTTAATATGTAGAGACATCCAAACTAAAAACTAAGGGTTGCATCATCTGTTTCTTTTTTATTCCTAACCTGCATAGAGTTTATAATTAGAATTCATTAAAATCATATGCTGATGAATAGCTGATAACAAGTGATTTTTAAATTTAGGAGAAATCCGAATAAATATAAGCACTTAGTGACAAGAAGAGAGTGTGATACATCAACGCCCATATAAGCAAGTAATTGAAATAGTCATACCTAGTAAATGTTAGAAATAAAAGCATATTCCGCAGCAATTTACAATTCAGAGGACACATTTAGACAGGAGTGCTTTTTTTGTGGGGGTACGCAGTGGTACCGGAAATTATGCAGAGGGGGCAGAGCTATACGGGGATTGCCGTCCACTGTATGCTGTCCACAGGATCTCCCGGCTGAAAGACAGCACCCCCCCCTCGCTTCTTAATCACGGCCACAGTGCCTGATAGCTCCATAACTCCCCCCCGCTCCTGAAGCCGTCGGCGCCTGACAGCACCCCTCCACCCCAGCCTCAAGCCGCTGGCGCCTCACATTTTAATTCAACAGATACCAAGAGTAGTGAGGGCCCTGCTCGCAAGCTTACAATCTATGAGATCAGAAAAATCATGTAGAATATGGTACAAATTGAGTCAGATTTGGAATAAAAATTGACCTTTATTATTCAAAGGCACATTATAAAGTTGGAGATTTATTTATTGTTTTTCCATAAAAAATCTCAGGTTTTGGTGCATTTTATAAAGAATCAGTGACTATTTTGTTTTCCTTTTAAAAGTAGTTAAAAAGGGAAGAGGGTTGTGCTAAATAGGACTAGGGCACAATCTCTACAAAAGATTTATTGATAGCAAGTAAGAGAGAATGACGGCACTCACCGGTCCTGTCAATTGCAGGGAGGTGGACAACGGTTGCACTGTTTCCTGCGGTTAGTGCTTCAACAGGTCCTGTATGAGATTTATTAATAGTAGTCCAGAAACTTGTAAAATACAATTTGTGACCCAATCACAGCGAAAGATGTGCCATATCTCTTAAAGGAAATCGGTCACCAGGCTTTTTCTACCTCAGAATGCTAACACTGCCCACATCACAGCTCTCTGTGTACATTTTTATTGACAATAAACTGCTTATCAGAGGAGGGGGCATGGTTGGTCTTGTAGGTGCATGAGATATAGCAGTGATTATTCCTGTTGGTAATAAGTGTAAAAACCTTGATTGTATGGAAACAAAAGCACACAGCAAAATAAATGACACTTTGCTGAAATCTGTGTTTCACCCCCTATCTCCTGCTCTCTTCAGAGAGTTTAAGCCCATAGTTTAATTATTGCAACATATAATACCAATGAAGTGGACATTTTTTTTATTAAAAAAAAGCACACAAGATTACAGTGCATATACAATTTTACAGAAAGTAATTAAAATATCAAGTCAAAAACCAAGGCCAGTTTTAGGCTAGGGTCACACATAGCAATCCGTTTTTGGAAGTGTTTTGCATGCCAAATCTGTTTTTCCTAGGCTGCTTTTTGTGCCTCCTGTGCCGCTGAACGTTTTTGGGACTTTGCCATTTTTAACATAAACAATGCTCTATAAAACCGATCCGTTTTCCATAGGGCCCCATGTTAAAAAAAAGGATCCGTTTTTTTACTGCACCCAAAAACTTTCCTACCAACATTTTTGGGTTTAATAAACCACCTAGGAATGTTTTTGGGTGCCAAAAAAAATGGATAGGGTATTTATTACATATAATCCGTTTTGCATCAGTTTTTGTATTTAGAAAAAAAAATGCGAAAACTGAAGCCAAAAACGGACCAAGAGCTTATGTGTGACCCTAGCCTTAGGCTGCTTTCACACAGTGATTTTCTTGGATCCGTTGCTGCCTGTTGTAAAACGGACAGCCACGGATCCGATTTGGCCCACATGTTAACCTATGGGCACGGATCGGATCAGATTTGCCCTTAATGGCATCCTATTTTTGTCGGATCCGATTCTGTCTGATTTTTTCCAGTGCCCAGAATCGCAGACTGCTGCAATTTTGGGTGCATCGGACAGAATCGGACAGGATCGAATCCAATGTGATCCGTGGCAAATAACATGGGGTCCTATGTAAATCGGACCATGGAAAAATTGGATCGGTTATCGGATACGGTTTTGGATACTGGGCATTCAACATTCCGACTGAGACCTCCCACAGACCTCCCAAAAACCATCCAAAACCTCCCACAGACAGTTAACACTAATCTGATGAAAAAATGCTTCAAATCGGATGCAATCAAATGAAATCGTCAGTTTGACGGATCCGATATTAAATCGGACCAATGGCATCTGATGGCATCCGATTTGAAGCGTCCATGACTTTCCGTCAAGTCCTTCAAAATCAAGGATCCTGACGGATGCACAAAAAACGCTGTGTGAAAGCAGCCTTACAGGGAGAAGTTTACAAGAGATGGTTACCCTAGAGGGTTAACCGCACACACAAACAGACTGTAAGTGCTTAGGTTTAGCAAAATACATATTGAGACTCACAACGATGTAGATTACCGTATATACTTGTGTATAAGCCGAGTTTTTCAGCCCAAAAATTTGGCTGAAAAGTCACCCCCTCGGCTTATACACGGGTCAATACGATAACTTATTTGATGGGGAGGCTGGAGGAGGCGGAGGGAGGCTGATGAGTGAGCGGCCCGTCACGTGGGGCCGCTCATTAGATATGCACGGCTCCCCCTGCCCATCACAGCGGCAGGGGGAGCCGTGCATACAGCCCCCCAGGGTATACAGGCAGCCCCCATTGTATACAGGCAGCACCCAGTGGCACTAGCCGCCCCATCATGGAAAGAGCCCCCACACTTTGCAGAACCCCCCCGCTGCATTATCTTACCACCCAGGGTCTTCACCGTGGGTCCTGCAGTCATCATCGCGCGCTGTCTTCAGGTCTCACGTGACCCGGCGCGATTACGTCATTCCACTGCGACCACCGGGGCACATGAGACCGGGAAGACAGCGCGCGAGGATGGACTGGAGGACCCGCGGTGAAGACCCTGGATGGTAAGATAATGCAGCGGGGGGGGCTCTGCAAAGTGTGGGGGCTCTTTCCATGATGGGGGGGCGACTGCCACTGGGGCCTGCTGTATACCTCTGGGGCCTGCTGTATACCTCTGGGGCCTGCTGTATATACCTTGGGGCCTGCTGTATACCTCTGGGGCCTGCTGTATATTTCTGGGGCCTGCTGTATACCTCTGGGGCCTGCTGTATACCTATGGGGCTTGCTGTATACCTTGCGGCCTGCTGTATATACCTTGGGGCCTGCTGTATACCTTTGGGGCCTGCTGTATACCTCTGGGGCCTGCTGTATACCTCTGGGGCCTGCTGTTTATACCTTGGGGCCTGCTGTATTCCTTTGGGGCCTGCTGTATACCTCTGGGGCCTGCTGTATATACCCTGGGGCCTGCTGTATATACCCTGGGGCCTGCTGTATATACCCTGGGGCCTGCTGTATATACCCTGGGGCCTGCTGTATATACCCTGGGGCCTGCTGTATACCCCTGGGGCCTGCTGTATACCCCTGGGGCCTGCTGTATATACCCTGGGGCCTGCTGTATATACCCTGGGGCCTGCTGTATATACCCTGGGGCCTGCTGTTTATACCTTTAGGGATGCTGTATATACCACTGGGGAGGCTGCTGTATACTACCACTGGGGAGGCCTGTATACCACACTGCTGGGGGCTGTATACCTGTGCTGGGGTCCACCCTCGGCTTATACACGAGTCAATAGGTTTTCCCAGGTTTTGGGGGCAAAAGTAGGGGGGTCGGCTTATACACGGGTTGGCTTATACACGAGTATATACGGTAAGCTTACAGCAATATGGTGACTAAAGAGTTAAAGGGCCACCTATGTAATCGTCACATAGGAACAAAATGAGAGGGAAAACATGACAGCAGATAAAGTTATAGTTACAGTATGATACAGACAAATTGAAAGCTGCCTAGTCCTGATATCCAAATTCATTTGTTCCCCAATTCAAATCGCACCTCCATCCGCTGCAAGCTGCCATATCATTTTCTCAGTCTAGCTTACCAAGCTTGTGGTGCAGAAGTACCCAAGGGGTAGGAAACGCCCCATAGCATTTCACTTAAGGCTTCTTCAGGGAATCAAAGGATTTTTTGCCTCAAACAAGTGATAGCCAAATCTTTGTTGTTCCCCTAAATGGCTTTTATTGGGCCTCAAACGAGCGATTGCTAAAGCCTTCTGTTTTTCCTACAAAGAGTAAATTAGCCAGATAGAATCACTTGTCATTATTTGTGTATGGGGCTATACTGCCACATAGCTGCTGCTAAGACTGGGCCTCTGGCTGGTCCCCAGAGGCCCCGGGACCCAGTCATAGCTGCAGCTATGTGAAAGCATGGCCGTGGGGACTGACCCTCTGTGTTTCAGTATGTTCAGTAAGTTTGTACTGTGCAGATGCTAAAGGAGCTGCATTGCACAGTACAAACAGGAACTCACAAGAAGTATATCTCTGCGGGAAGAAAAGGATCCTGCTCCAATCACCGCTAAAGGTACCTTTACACGCGGCAATTTTTCTAGCAATTTCACTGGCAATTTGCTGGTTGCCTTGAAATCATGGACACATTGTTCTATTTTGTTACCTTGTACAAATGGAAAAATGTCTCCATGATTTCACTGCAACCAGCAAATTGCCAATGAAATTGCTAGAAAAATTGCCAAGTGTAAAGGTACCTTAAGTGAAACTGGACTTGAATCTCCTGCTTTCAGTGTTAGCAGTGTCAGTGAAGGATGAGTATGATCTGTGTGTCTTTCTGTCTCTCTGTCAGTCTTGTGGCTCCTGTTACTGGCTCACACACAGCAGATTACTGAATATACAGGTCTACACTATATCCTGTATTGGAGTGTGTCTGTATATACTGTATAAATATAGTGTGTACCTGTGTACAGTTTAGTGCTGTGTATACACCATATACAGCCCTCAGCCTCTACAAGTGGCCTCCACCTAATACATACAGTCCAGCACCAGCCTTCATATTATAGATATATATATATACAGTCCAGCAGAAGTCTCCAAATAATATGTGTAACCCAGCAGCAGTCTCCAAATAATATGTATAACCCAGCAGCAGTCTCCAAATAATATATACGTTCGAGCAGGAGCCTCTAAGTAATATATACTTCCCAGAAGCAGCCTCGATGTAATATACAGCCAAGCAGCAGCCTCCATATTATATATACAGAGCCAGGCAGAAGCAGCCTCAATATTTTACATACAGCCCAGCAGCAGCCTCAATATTATATATACACAGCCCAGAGCCTCAGTATTGTGGCGCTACTTGACAGTCTATTCCAGTCTCTTTGTCTGGCAGCAGCAAAGCGATACTAATTGTGGATGAGGCCCAAAAGGAGCTTTTGCTACAATTCATGGCAAGTGCTGCATCAGTGACCCCGCCTCCTCTTCCTCCACCTCAACATCACACACAGCACAGTCCTTAGAGGTGGTACCCCATTTTCCCATGTTTTCCCCCATGTCCCAACTCTCCAACGACACAACTGACTGGAAATACAGATGGGTGATTCTGTAGATATGTTTACACATTCTATTCCATGGACATCTGAGGTCTGCTCCAAAGATTCATATAATTCAGAGAGGGAAAGCATCTGCACCGATGCCCAAAATCTTTTGGATTTGGACCCTGGGATGGACGAAGTAGGAGCAGAATACAGACCCTTGTCACCAGATGTTAACACCGGGGTTAGAGGTGATGATAATGATGAGACTCAGATACCTGAGGAGCACCCACACAGTACTGTGCTTTTGGGGCAGGAAGAAGTAGGGTGACTCTCAGGACGAGGAGTTGGGCAACAGAGAGAATGATGATAAGGTTCAAGATCCCACTTGGAATCAACACAGAGTCTTGAAGCTTAGTAGTTTAGCATAAGAGGTGAAGAAGGGGGAAGACAAGAAGGTAAGGTTGTGTCTTCCCAAACATAGACTGAGTGCTGCAACCCCGACAAGCACTGCATTATTTCCTTTTACTCATCCCAAAGCAAAGAGCTTGAACCTCGCTATCTCCAATTTTTCCATCTGGTGGATATAGACGGTTTCCGAAAGCTGATTACCATCGCAGCTCCCAAGTATCATTGCCCAGTTGCCATTACTTTTGTAAGAAAGCTGTACCTGTGCTACACCAGCATGTCACAAACAACATCACCCATTCCTTGTTAATCTACATGTGACAGGCTGCATATCATGACTGACACCTTGATGACAAAACATAGCCAGTGGCATTACAGCTTGCTGACTAGGCACTGGGTGACTCTGGTGACTGCAGGGCCAAGCAGGAAAGGGTCTTCTTCCCAAGTCTTTAAATCCTCAAGACTTTTGGAACAAATTTCTTTATCTACTGCTTCAACCACTGCTTCTGCCTCCTTCACCTTGACCTCTCCCTTAATAGTCCAACAGTCCAGAGAGAATACTCCCACCTCCGTACTGCATATCCATGGCTCTCAGCCATTAGGCAGTGTTGAAAATTAAAATGCCTTGGAGATGTGAGTCACACAGCTAAAAAGTTGTGGACAGCTATGCAGACCAAGTTTCACCATTGGCTGTCTCCACTAAACCTGGAGCCAGGGAAGACCATTTGTAATAATGGTGCAAAACTAGTGATGGTCCTATGTCAGGGCAAACTTACACATGTGCCTTGCATGGCTCATGTCCTTAATTTGGTTATACAGCAATTCCTATGCCAGTATCCTGCCCTGGATGAGCTGTTGCACAAGACACTGTGTCCTTACTTCAGCCATTCACACCCTATGGCTCATCAACTAGCATTGCTACAAAGTTCTTTCAGACAAATGGTTAACCATTTGATATGCGATATGCCGACATGGTTGAATTCCACTCTGCACTTGTTGCAGCGACTGTGGTAGAAGCTACCAGCCCTGGAGCAGTATGTCATGATGCGTAGTGACTCAAAGTAAGCTGAATGTAGGACAAATGACGCTTGCAGAGTGGGCACAGATCAAGGACCTCTGCACCATTCTTCACAGTTTTGAAAATGTTAGTAAGATGGGTAGTGCTTACGATGACATCATCAACATCACTATTCCGGTCATCTACATGCTGGAGAAGACATTAAAAAGTCTGTGAGATGAGGTGATTGTCTCAGAGGAAGAAGAGGAGGATACAGAAGAGATAACAATATCTCAAAGGATTGGACTCTTGTCACACAGCCCAAATGCATGACAGCATGGCAGGGTGGAGTAGAGTGACAGATGGGGCTCATGAAACCAGACAATTTGTTAGTGAACGTGCAGAAGCCGGGAGTCACAGTGTGTCCAGGTATTTTAGGAAACGAAGGGGTAGGACAGGAGAGGGAGCTGTAAAAGGGAAGACACCAGTGAGGCTCGAGGCAATTTAAGTAGGTATCCAGATGCTGAAGCAGCAGAATTATTGAGATTTGGCTTTTTAAAAGGTTTTATGGTCCCATTTGACCCAGGGGTCCCAGTTCTTTGTCCAGGAAATTTAAAGTCATCCAGAGAGCATTCAAGTGTTGTCCTTAAGAAATTAAAAAAGGAGGTAGAATTGGGCAGGATGGTGAGTCCCTTAACGAATCCGAGATATAGCAATCTGAGGATTTCACCATTAGCTTCTTGGAGAAGTACAATGGTCAACATTGTGGATGAGTAAGGAGGTGTCTAACAAGCATTTGCAATTGTTCAAGGATGCGGCAAGCAGCAGGCTTTGGTGTAATTTTCAAGAGGCATTGTTTGGTGGTGGTACAGTCTATTAACATACTTTCAGCAAAATTCTCTCCCGTGGTGGAGTATGCAAGGCACTTAGAGTTGCACTGGAATGGAATAGCTGTGTGGTGGCTAAGCATGTGTCGGGGGTAGAACAAAAAGGTGGCTGATGCGTTGTCTTGATTTCAGTTTCATAGGTTCCAAAGGTGCGAGAGGTGGATGAGGTGGGGGTAGAATGTCCCAGATGGCTATGGGATCCAGCCATGATATAGTATTTGACCTGCTCAGGAGATCAGTGACCCAGACCACTTAGTACCATTATCAAAAGGTTTGGGAGGAGTGAGAGAATTTGATGCAGAGCGCTGGGGTTGGTCCTGATTATGAAGACAGGGTGCTGTTGGTGCAGAATTTCATGGACGAGGATTTTGCAACAGGGTGATTAGTATCAGCAATGAACCAGAGAATAGCGGCACTAGCATTCTCAATTAAGATGCAGGGGTTGCGGGATTCTACAAAAGATTTCTCAGTGTGACAGTCGTTAAAAGGCTTTTGCAAAGGGGCACTTACCTGAGACTAAAAGAGGTCCATTTCACTTGAATTGTTGTGGCGTCTAGTGGGTCATCTAAATTCGGAGTGCTCCTCGGCGTATGAAGTAAACTTGTTTTCAGCGGCATTTATTTAGCTTTCTTTCGCATATCTTGAATAGACGAACGGAGGAGATGGTGGGTGGGCTATTACTGGGTGATGAGGGTGTGGCCAATGATAAGATTGAGTGCCAAATGCGGTGATCCAAAACGGATCCAGTGGGCCGGGGGAGGTTGGTGGTGGTGTACGAAATCCCAAGTCATAGGATTTGCCCCGTGGGTGCAGTCAGGGCCGGCGTTAGGGGCAGGCAGCCTAGGCATTTGCCTAGGGCCCCCAAGTTTCAGAGGGCCCCCTGGCCCGGCCAGATTATAGCCCTGTATACACCACCAGTGGGCCCTGGGGCCCTGTATACACCACCAGTGGGCCCTGGGGCCCTGTATACACCACCAGTGGGCCCTGGGGCCCTTTATACACCACCAGTGGGCCCTGGGGCTGCTGTATATACTGCTGGGGCCTGTATATACCACTGGGGAGGCTGCTGTATACTACCACTGGGGCTGTAGTATATGCTGCTGGGGCCTGTATATACAACTGGGGAGGCTGCTGTATACTACCACTGGGGCTGCAGTATATGCTGCTGGGGCCTGTATATACAACTGGGGAGGCTGCTGTAATACTGCTGGGCCTGTGTATACCACTGGGGAGGCTGCTGTAATACTGCTGGGGCCAGTATATAGCACTGGGGAGGCTGCTGGATACCACTCGGGCTGCTGTATATACTACTGGGGCCTGTATATACCACTGGGGCTGCTGTATATACTGTATACAACTGTACGGGTACTATTTTTATTTCATAGTTTGGGGCCCCACTCTCAATCTTGCCTAGGGCCCCACTTGGTCTAAAACCGGCCCTGGGTGCAGTATTGAGTTTCTTAAGAAGACGAGGAGGGCATCCATGTCCATTGTTAAGGCACAAGGACAAGTCATCACTTTCTAAGTTTCAGTTTGTGGTGGTGTTGAAGGCTTGTCTAGTGAAAGCAGGGAAATCACCTAAGGAATATGGGTCTCATTCCTTTAGGTTTGGGGCAGCAACAGAATCCTCCTGATAAGATTTGGGGGAATGAAAATAGTAAGGCTGGAATCGTCCCACTTTCGGTCCTATGTCCATCCTCACCTGGTGGCATCCTAAAGCGATGGGGGTCGAGGGGGGGGGACTGGAAGAGTGGAAATGGATAGCAGTCTTAGGTGATGATGGAATGTATGGTTTTATTTGCCGGTGTTAATCAACCTAAGTATATATATCTGCATAGTTTGCAGTTGGCGTGGCGGTTGTGTAACATACTGGTTTTATTTATTGGCGCTAATTGTTTTAATTTCTAGGTGCATCTTTGATCTGGATCATCGGTCACTCATACATGTACTGGGGAGTATTGCAAGCGGAGGTGCATCTCGACAGTCGGCAGTTCGGTCAGGTAAATCAGAGGCCATTATTAAATGAATCTGTAAAACAAGAAAAGATAGGGGGTGTAAATTGCAAAGCACCTAGTGGTATGTATTAAACAACAAGGTGGGGCCGAAGAGACACTCACCTACTGTACCTGGGGGAAACCTCTGCACAATTCCAGTTTCAGGCATCTGAATGCTGGGCAATTTCAGGGAATGGAGCGTCTCCTCTCCACCAGCAGTGGCTGCTCCCGTGTCACTTCTTGGTCTGATCGCGTGATCGGAGTATTCGGGTGACATCACTGCTTGTTGCAGTTGGTGAGGCATCACTAGGTCCAAAAGTCTAGGATTAGAGGGCCAGGAGTGGCTCCTGCCGCTTATCCCTCAGCGAGGGAAGGGGAGAATACAAGATAGATTGTAGCTGTCTTATAGGAGCGCTAGGGCATGGGGCACAATTAGGACACTAAGATGGGCACATTAACAAACCTTTATTGCCCTTTTACATTCCCACTATGCGTTTCTACAGAGATGTCTGTCTTCATCAGGGGGTATCATTCTGGTTGGTGATGAGCTTGCACTCAAAAAAATGCAGCAGATACGCAGCAAATACACAGCATGTGAAAGCACCCTAAGCAATGAGGTCACAGTTGCCATAGCAGCAGTTAGTATGGCAACTGTGACCTCAGCGCTTAGTATATGAAAGCACTGACACCTGCATTATAGAAAAGCGATGAAGCGAAGATCTCAACGCTATCCATGGCAACATTGGTTACTGGGGCAACGGTGACCATTTGACAGCGCTGACATCTGTGCTATAGTAAAGCACAGGTCTCAGCGCTGTCATATGGTCACCATTGTCATAGCTGTTGCTATGACAATGGTGATCTCAATGTTTACTATAGCACAGGTCTCATCGCTGTCATTTAGTGATCAGAGACCACAAGAGTAGATTTGTTAATCCTCCCCATGGTCTCTGATAGAGCAGAGCTGAGTCTATTCAGGAAAAGTGAAGAAGAGGATCGTGGAGGGATATTAGTTTGGGTAGGGGGTACTAAAGATGGAGTCACTAAGTGTCTATGTTTCTTATTTTGTGTATAAAATAATATTTCTCTGTGTTGTTTCTTTTTTTACTATTTATTTGAGACTCTTAATGGCTGGGTCTAACTTGGTCTGTCATTAATAATCTGAAGAATGAAGGAAGTGACCCACTGAAACATGTTGTGAGAGCCACATTTGTCAAATAAATATATCACAAAAAAGACAGTATAAAAACGTCTAAAAACACGCTATATAGGTAAAAGTAAAAAGTAAGTCCAATGTTGATAATAAGGTACTTAGATAACCCGAAAATGCATAACTGGGGCCTTGCATGCCTGCTAGGTTACTTGTTTTCTATTTTCTGCAAGATTACTTTAGTTAGAATTTTGAAACTCTAGGTATTTCTCAGGTATATAGTTGTTAGCAATTTCCAGTTGTTCATATATTTTTATGTTATAGGCTTTTCGGTAAAACAACTCTTTTTTGGGATTACCCCATATTAACATATCTGGGGCCTTTTAGGCCTGTACTTGGTTTACATGTGATCCTCAGTCTTTTTGTCTGTCCTGTTGCTGGGGAAGACTTTGTCTTTATCACTCAGTCTTTATGACTCTGCTGTTGCAGGGAAGAGTGTGGATTCTGCCTGACTACATAGTCATGTGATCTTGGGATGGAGGCTCCCTCACACAGTCATGTGTCTCTGACATCATCGCAGGTCATGAACACACAAGAACAGGAGGACAGACAACATCCTGTTCATTGTGTGCTACTTGCTGAAGTGACTTTGGAAGGAGGAGTCAGCTTTCTTGTTTCTGGAAAAAGAAACTTTCTGAGCTTCAAAAATCCAGAGGCTTCTACTGCACCTAAAAGAAAGTGGTGACCTGCTGAAGGTAAGGGGAGGGGAGGGAGGCTGCACTTTACCTTTAGCACACACATTAACAAAGAGTGCACAACCCTGATTGTAATCATTTTTTTTATTTATTTTAGTTTACTGACATCTAAGGTTACAATGGCACAGTCTACATCCAGGGCTTTGACTGACCAAGAAATCGAGGCAATCATTTTTGATAGTGAACTTTCTTTATCTGATGAAGATTACATGCCACCAGCTAATATCTCTACTTCATTGTCCAGTGATTCTGCAGATGATGAAGAAGTAGTGGATCCAGCAGAACGTACAAATAGAACATCCAAAACTAATGTTTTTTGGAACAGTACTGCTGGGGTTCTTGGACGCACCCCATCACATAATATTATGAGAGTTGCTGAAGGCGCTCTAGGAATTCCCCAATCCTTGTCCAAAAGAGATGTTTTCTGTAATTTTTTTCAGATGATACTGCAGATAAGGTAGCTTTGTGTACTAACTTAGAAGGAAAACATATCGCTTCAGGAAGAAAAAAAACGTGGAAAAATATAACAAAAGAGGAACTATAAGGTTATATTGCCCTTACTCTTCTAGCAGGGTGTACAAAATCGTACGATGTTCTAATCAGAGAATTATTTCAGAACCCTTTTTCAGATCCACACTGCAAAGCTACAATGTCAGTCAATATATTTAAGAATATTCGGAGAAGCCTTTATTTTGATGATAAGAGAACTCTTCCTGTGAGTTTGGAAACAGATAAATTAGCCCCTATTAGCTACATCTGGAATCTTTTCATCAAAAACTGTACAAAGCATTATCATTCTAACGATAATGTGACAGTGGATGAGCAACTTCTTGCCTTTAAGGCCCCATCACACACGTCAATGTTGCCAGCTATCTGATCGCTGGCGACATTGACGGCTGATCGATGGTGAGCTGTCACACAGGCAGACTCACCAGCGATCATTTTACCTGCGACATCATGGAAATGATTTAAATATCGTTTCCACGATGTCTGCAGGCTGGGATCCAGAGTAAACTGCGGGTAACCAGGCAGCGCGCGCTGCCTAGATACCCGATGTATACCTTGGTTACCAGCCTTCTCCGCTCAACGGCTGGTATCTAAGGTACACAGTGGGTAACTAGGGACCCTAGTTTCCCGCTGTGTACCTTAGATACCAGCCGGTGAGCGGAGACGGCTGGTAACTAAGGTATACATCGGGTATCTAGGCAACGCACACTGCCTAGTTACCCGTAGTTTACCCTGGATACCAGCTCCCAGCGCTTCCTGAGAGGCGCTGGGAGCTGGCTGATCGCGTCTCCCAGTGTCACACGCAGCAATATTGCGTGTACACCGGGCGACCATCGCCAGGTTTTCGGTCCAGTCCGAAAACCTGGCGATGATCAACCAGCGATTTATCGCTGCTTGATTCAGCATGTCACACGCGTTAATATCGCTGCAACGTCACACGCAGCAGCGATATTGATGCGTGTGACATCCCCTTTAGGGGACGTTGTAAATTCATTCAGCATATGCCCACTAAACCTGCCAAGTATGGCATAAAAATCTTCTGGAAGTGTGATTCTACAAGCTATTATGGCATGAATGGTCTGATTTATTGTGGCAAAGAAGCTGATGCTCCAGTCCAGAAAGACCTATGTTCTGACATAGTAAAAACACTTGCAGTACCAATTTTCAATTCTGGAAAGAATATAACAATGGACAACTACTTTACCAATCTGGAACTGGGCAAATCTTTGCTTCAGAAAAAACTCACACTTGTTGGTACTATGAGGCCCAACTGCCGCTAAATTCCTCCAATCATGAAGCACAATCCCAAGCGACCACTTTATGAGAGTGTCCTTGGTTTCTGCAATTAAGCGAAAATGGTATCTCATATAGCAAAAAAAGAAAAATCTGTGATTTTACTGAGTACAATGCATCATGATGGAAGTATTGACACCGATGACAGGAAACAGAAACCTGAAATCATACTGCATTATAATAAAACAAAAGGAGGTGTGGACAAGATGGATGAAATGATTGGAGACTATTCGTGCAACTGGCAGATAAAACATTGGCCTGTAGTCATTTTTTATAATATCCTTGATGTGTCAGCCCTCAATAGCTATATTGTTTATGGTGAAACTCATCCAGAATTCCATGCCAACAGGAAGGACAAGAGAGGTCTATTCTTGATGGAACTTTGCTATGAACTTTTCATGCCTACCATGATGGTGCGAAGCAACACAAAATGCTTGCCAAGGCAAATTAGAGAAGCTATGATCCGATGTGGTATACATTTTTCAGGAACATCCTAACTAACGTATTTAAAACCTGATCTCATGTGAACATACCTTAAAGATGAAGGATGCAGCAGGGCCAGAGTCCAATATGGGCACAGGGCAGAAACAGCACTTTTGTGTCTGGCTCCGTAAGGAAGGGGTATTTCAGGTGAACTTTTAAGCGTTATACATGCCTTATATTCTTCACCCACAGCAAGGGTCCTTGCCAACAACTTTGTCTCCAGCCCTTTCTCTCTATCTAATGGCCCATGTCAAGGTTGTCCACTATCGCCGATCTTATTTAATTATTTCCTTGAACCATTCGTTAAAAAAATTAAAGATTGAAATAGATATTCGAGGTGTGAAATACAGTAAAAAAGAATTTAAATTGGCATGGTCATCTAGAAAACTTTCTTATTTGGGCATAATAATTACTAACCCAATTTGCGACATCATAGATGAAAACATGAAAGAGATTATTAAAAGAATATCCGATTCAATTGGATATCAATTTCCCGCTCACCATGCGATCGGCACTGCTACTCATTGATACCATAGACCTTCCAAAAAAAGATCGCTTATAAATAATTCACATCCTTATTACAGAAAAAAATATACGGTAATAGCATCAAAATGGCTAGAGGAAAACTCTCCCACTATTGAAAACCTATTATTTCCTTCAGGACCCAGCCTATTTTGATCCTAAAGACCTTGGCATTTTTGTCAAATCTGACCAGTGTCCCTTTATGAGGTGATAACTCTGGAACGCTTCAGTGGATCCTAGCGATCCTGAGAATGTTTTTTCGTGACATATTGGGCTTCATGTTAGTCGTAAATTTAGGTCGATCATTTTTGCGTTTATTTTTGAATAAATCAAAAATTTGACAAAAATGTAGAAAATTTCGCAATTTTCAAATTTTGAATTTTTATTCTGCTAAGCCAGAGACTTACGTCACACAAAATAGTAAATGAATAACATTTCCCGCATGATTACTCTACATCAGCACAATTTTGGAAAAAAAAAATTGGTAGGAAGTTATCAGGGTTCAAAGTTCATCAGCAATTTTTCATTTTTCCAGCTAAATTTACAAAACCATTTTTTCAGTGATCACATCATATTTGAAGTCCCTTCGAGGGGTGTACATGACAGAAAACACCCAAAAGTGACACCATTCCAAAAGCTGCACCCCTCAGGCTACTCAAAACTACATTCAAGATGATTGTTAACTCTTCAGGTGCTTTACAGGAACTAAAGCAATGTGGAAGAAAAAAATGGACATTTAAATTTTTCTAACAAAAATGTTCTTTAGCCTTTATTCGTTCATTTTCACATGGGCAACAGGATAAAATGGATCCTAAAATTTGTTTGTCAATTTCTCCTGAGCACACCGATACCTCATATGTGGTCATAAACCATTGTTTGGGCTCACGGCAGGGCTCAGAAGGGATGGAGCGCAATTTGACTTTTTGAGCTAATTTTCCATTCAAAAAGTGAAATGGCGCTCCTTCACTTCTGAGTCCTGCCGTGCACCCAAACAGTGGTTTATGACCACATATGAGGAATCAGTGTACTCAGGAGAAATTGCCCAACAAATTTTAGGTTGCACTTTATCCTGTTGCCCATGTGAAAATGAACACATTTAGGCTAAAAGAAACTTTTTGTGAAAAAAAAAGTACTTTTTCATTATTACGGATCAATTTGTAAAACATGTGGGGGTTCAAAGTGCTCACCACCCATATAGATAAGTTTCCTGGGGTCTAGTTTCCAAAATGGGGTCACTTGTGGGGGAGCTCCAATGGTTAGACATACAGGGGTTCTCCAAACGCGACATGGTGTCCGCTAACAATTTGAGTTAATTTTCCATTGAAAATGTTAGTGGACACCATGTCGCGTTTGGAAAGCCCTTGTGTGCCTAAACATTGGAGCTCCCCCACAAGTGACCCCATTTTGGAAACTACACCTCGCAAGGATCCTAGCTAGATGCATAATGAGCACTTTGAACTCCCAGGTGCTTCACAAATTGATCCGTAAAAATGAAAAAGTACTTTTCTTTCCCACAAAAACTTTCTTTTTTCATTTTTACAGATTAATTTGTGAACCACCTGGGGGTTCAAAATGTTCACCACACATCTAGATAAGTTCCCTGGGGGGTCTAGTTTCCAAAATGGGGTCACTTTTGGGGGAGCTCCAATGTTTAGGCACACAGGGGCTCTCCAAACGCGACATGGTGACCACTAACAATTTGAAAGGAAAATTAGCTCAAATAGTTAGCGGACACCATGTCATGTTTGGAGAGCCCCTGTGTGCCTAAACATTGGAGCTCCCCCACAAGTGACTCCATTTTGGAAACTAGACCCCCCCAAGAAACCTATCTATGCACACGTCCACACACGCACACATCCATGCACTCATCCATCCATGCACACATCCACACACGCACGCATCCACGGATGCACACATCCATCCATGCAATATCCATGCACACATCCACGCACACATCCACGGACGCACGCAAACATCTATCCATGCAATGTCCATGCACACATCCACACACGCACGCATCCACAGATGCACACATCCATCCATGCACACATCCACGCATGCACACATCCATGCACACATCCATCCATGCAAACATCCACACACGCACGCATCCACGGACGCACACATCGATCCATGCAATATCCATGCACATATCCACTCTTGCACACATCCACGGACGCACGCACTCATCTATCCATGCAATGTCCATGCACACATCCACGCACGCACACATCCACGGACAAACGCACACATCTATCCATGCAATGTCCATGCACACATCCACGCACGCACACATCCACGGACGCACGCACACATCCATTCATGCAATGTCCATGCACATATCCATCCATGCACGCACACATCAATCTATGCATTCATTCATTCATTCATTCGTTCTTACCTCACCCACGAGCCACTGGTGAGGAGGAGGGGCCCAGGAGAGGAGGAGGGGCCCACATGGCACACGCAGCACAGGAAGCTGACCGGCGGGTGCACCAGCGGGTGCAACCCACCGGGAGAGGTGAGGGGGGCCCAGAACACAGGGATCGGGGGGTGACACTAGCGGGAGGGGCTGACTGCACACATCCACGCACGCATGCATCCACGCACGCATGCACAGATCCATGCATGGACACATCCACACACGCACGCATCCACACATGCATGCTTCCACGCATGCACACATCCATCCATGCACACATCCACACACACACGCATCCAGGGACGCACACATCCATGCACGCACACATCCATGCACAAACCCATCCATGCACACATCCATGGACGCACGCATCAACGGATGCACGCACACATCCATCAATGCAATATCCATGCACACATCCACGGACGCACGCACACATCTATCCATGCAATGTCCATGCACACATCCACGCACACATCCACAGAAGCACGCCCACATCTATCCATGCAATGTCCATGCACACATCCACACACGCACGCATCCATGGACGCACACATCCATCCATGCACACATCCACGCATGCACACATCCACGCACACATCCATCCATGCACACATCCACACATGCACGCATCCACGGACGCACACATCCATCCATGCAATATCCATGCACACATCCACACTCGCACACATCCACGGACGCACGCACATATCTATCCATGCAATGTCCATGCACACATCCATGCACGCACACGGACACACGCACACATCTATCCATGCAATGTCCATCCACACATCCACGGATGCACACATCCATGGACGCACGCACACATCCATTCATGCAATGTCCATGCACATATCCATTCATGCACGCACACATCAATCTATGCATTCATTCATTCATTCATTCTTACCTCACCCACGATCCACCGGTGAGGAGGAGGGGTCCAGGAAAGGAGGAGGGGCCCACATGGCACACGCAGCACAGGAAGCTGACCGGCGGGTGCACTGGTGGGTGCAGCCCACCTGGAGAGTTGAGGGGGGCCCAGAACACAGGGATTGGGGGGATGACACTAGCGGGAGGGGGCTGAGGAGCCTGACTGGCGGTTCTGCATGTATCTGCCGGCGGGCTGCACCCGCGGCACCGGCGGGTGCAGCACTGCAGCCCGCCGGCAGATACATACAGAACCGGAGGAGGGGGGCAGATTGGAGAGATGGGGGTCCCTAATCTTTACTCTGCCGGGAGGAGGCTGAGGAGGGGGAGGGCACTTGCCGATCCACCTTTCCAGATCTGATTGGAGAGCTCCAACCATATCTCGATGGGTGAATCCGTCTGATTTGCTCTGATCGGCAGTTTCAGTTTCAACTGCCAATCAGAGCGACTTTAGCCACGGCAGGGGCCAATCCACCCCCCCGGGCTAAAGTATAGGTTGTCACTTAGCTGCGGCTCTATTAACCCCTTAGTTACCACGGTTAATAGAGCCACAGGAAGGGAAACGAGTGATGATGTAGCATATGCGTGCAAGGTCAAGAACAAACTTGTTTTCAAGACACATATGCTGCGTCACGGGTCGGGAAGGCGTTAAACAAGCTCATGCCACATTGCATATTTGAATACACTTTTGCAACTCAAAATGAGCTATATCATAAATATATGTTACTAGCTGTGAGCCCGATGCAAATGCATCGGGATTCTAGAACGTGCGTTAATTAGATTATAGTAGCTATATTATTTTTTTTTTATTTATTTATTTTTTTTATTTTTTTTATTTACATTTTTTTTAATAACTTAATGTTATGAATATTTTACTGACTGCGGTTTTTTTCGCGGCCGCACTTGCCGCAAGTGCAAAACCGCACTTGCCGCACCTGCCGCAAGTCCCCCTATACTTTCTATGGGGATTACCGCAACCGCGCCGCAAGTGTAACCGCATCTGCCGCGTTTGCCGCATAACCGTTACACTTGCGGCGCGGTTGCGGTAATCCCCATAGAAAGTATAGGGGGACTTGCGGCAGGTGCGGCGGCTCAGACAGCGACTCGCAATGGCCTCGCGGCCATTGCTCGCGCTACATGAGCGGTAAATGGCTAACTTGGCAAGCGACTCGCAATGGCCTCGCGGCCATTGCTCGCGCTACATGAGCGGTAAATCGCTAACTTTGTGGCCGAGCCTCATAGAAAGTATAGGGGGACTTGCGGCAGGTGCGGCGGCTCAGACAGCGACTCGCAATGGCCTCGCGGCCATTGCTCGCGCTACATGAGCGGTAAATGGCTAACTTGGCAAGCGACTCGCAATGGCCTCGCGGCCATTGCTCGCGCTACATGAGCGGTAAATCGCTAACTTTGTGGCCGAGCCTCTGGTTCGATTTTCGGACAGCGACTCGCAATGGCCGCTTCGTGGCCATTGCTCGCACGTGGTGACGTCACAGAGTGACAAAGCCACGGTCTTTTCGGGGTCCGACACGGAAGTGCCTACGGCAATTATATAGTAGATAATGGTCCTCTTGGGCAAAACAGTTTGCACTATCCCTGATATTCAAATGAGACGGCATGTGTATTAATAGATATAATTTTTTTTGTTTTAAAGAATTGTTGACTAGCACTCAGCTTTCTTTCCGGATGCGGATTTGGGCCATACTTCTCATACTTCTATAAATATCTCTGTTTTGGTTGACCACCATGTCACTGTACATAATTTGTTTCTTCTCTGTATTTATTTATTTTTTATATATTTTGAATTACTTAATATCTTAATTTATTTGTTTTACAATCCTTTTTTTTTTTTTTAAATTGTAATCTTACTTATGTATGACTTGTATATTATTATTATTACTGCCTAATAAAAATATTTGAATAAGTAAGGAATGGGTGGGGCACTTCCCATCTTACATAACAAGAGACTAAATGGATACTAACAGCTGAGCAAGAGCACAATGTGAACAGGTCTGAAGAACCATGTTCACACCACCAAGAATCTATATCACAAAAAAGACAGTATAAAAAACGGCTAATAATACTCTGCTATGTATAGACTATGGAGGCCAGGTCATCTGGCGTAGCACCCCATCTCCATCACACCTCCCCCTCCATGCCTCACGGTGGGAACCAGGCATGTAGAGTCCATCCGTTCACCTTTTCTGCATTGCACAAAGACACAATGTTTGGAACCAAAGATCTCAAATTTGGACTCATCAGAGCAAAGCACAGATTTCCTCTGGTCTAATGTCCATTCCTTGTGTTCTTTAGCCCAAACAAGTCTCTTCTGCTTGTTGCCTGTCCTTAGCAGTGGTTTCCTAGCAGCTATTTTACCATAAAGGCCTGCTGCACAAAGTCTCCTCTTAACAGTTGTTGTAGAAATGTGTCTGCTGCTTGAACTCTGTGTGGCATTAACCTATTCTCTAATCTGAGCTGCTGTTAACCTACAATTTCTGAGGCTGGTGACTCGGATTAATTTATCCTCCGCAATAGAGGCGACTCTTGGTCTTCCTTTCCTGGGACGGTCCTCATGTGAGCCAGTTTCTTTGTAGTGCTTAATGGTTTTTGCAACTGCACTTGGGGACACCTTAAAAGTTTTCTCAATTTTTCAGACTGACTGACCATCATTTCTTATGGTAATGATGGCCACTCGTTTTTCTTTACTTAGCTACTTTTTCTTGCCATAATTGAAATTCTAACAGTCTATTCAGTAGGATTATCAGCTGTGCATCCACCAAACTTCTGCACAACACAACTGATGGTCCCAACTCCATTTATAAGGCAAGAAATCCCACTTGTTAAACCGGACAGGGCACACCTGTGAAGTGAAAACCATTTTCAGTGACTACCTCTTGAAGCTCATCAAGAGAATGCCAAGAGTGTGCAAACCAGTAATCAAAGTAAAAGGTGGCTACTTTGAAGAACCTAGAATATAAGACATAATTTCAGTTGTTTCACACTTCTTTGTTAAATATATAATTCCACATGTGTTAATTCATAGTTTTGATGCCTTCAGTGTGAATCTACAATTTTCATAGTCATGAAAATAAAGAAAACTCTTTGAATGAGAAGGTGTGTCCAAACTTTTGGTCTGTACTGTAGGTAAAAGTAAAAAGCAAGTGCAAAACAGTGTCAATAAAAGGGTACTTAGTTAATACGCTTTTTGCAAAAAATGTACGGAAGCCGTTCTACCATGCCAAGGTGACCCTTATCAGAACGGTCCCTAAAACTACAGTATATGCTGTCCCGGAAATGATTCGGAAGACTGATTGGCCCGGGAGCAGCAGCAGAAGACTGGTATGCCCCATCTGCCTGTTCTATCTATCTATCTATCTATCTATCTATCTATCTATCTATCCATCTTCAGTAAGTTCTGTCACAGCTGTATGCAGAACAGTATACAGACTGTGTACATCATGTCTGTATATTGTTCACATGCAGTTTGAGCATGTTCTGAGCCATGAATGAAAAGGTGTTTAGGCTCAGCGCAATTCTTTTTTTAGCAATGGCTTATATCTACTCTATATCAATATAACTCACAATATGTATGCTAAAAAATATCTACTATATAATTGCCGTAGGCACTTCCGTGTCGGACCCCGCAAAAGACCGTGGCTTTGTCACTCTGTGACGTCACCACGTGCGAAGCATTGCCCGCGTAGCGGGCATTGCGACCCCTCGCCGCTGTCAGCACACACTCCCAACCCCTGTCACCACACACCCCCCATAAGTCCTCACCCCCCCCCATATGTCCGCACACCCCCGCTCCGATCCCGCTCCGGAGCCGCTGCTGTCAGCACATGCTGACACAGTGCTCCGGAGCCTCTCCTGTAACCACACTCCCCGATGTCCACACACACCCCCTCCGCTGTCACCACACCCCCCCCATATGTCCGCACCCCATATGTCCGCCATCACAATACTCAGTCCGCAAAAAAACTCATCTGCCGCGTTTGCCGCATAACCGTTACACTTGCGGCGCAGTTGCGGTAATCCCCATAGAAAGTATAGGGGGACTTGCGGCAGGTGCGGCAAGTGCGGTTTTGCACTTGCGGCAGGTGCGGCCGCGAAAAAAAACGCGGCTGACTGCGGTTTTTTTCGCGGCCGCACTTGCCGCAAATGCAAAACCGCACTTGCCGCACCTGCCGCAAGTCCCCCTATACTTTCTATGGGGATTACCGCAACCGCGCCGCAAGTGTAACCGCATCTGCCGCGTTTGCCGCATAACCGTTACACTTGCGGCGCGGTTGCGGTAATCCCCATAGAAAGTATAGGGGGACTTGCGGCAGGTGCGGCAAGTGCGGTTTTGCACTTGCGGCAAGTGCGGCCGCGAAAAAAACCGCGGCTGACTGATATAGATATATAGATATAGATATATAGATATATAGATATAGATTAATATATATATATATATATATATAGATGTCATATTGTATATATGTATATGATTAGTATATATATATATATATTGTATATTAATCTATATATATATATATATATATATATATATATATATATATATATATATATATATCTAATTATATATATATAATATATATATATATATATATATATACACATTATAATAAATTGTAATATATAATATACATAATTTATTTAAGTTAGTAATATATATAATATATTTTTTTGATATATTTTTATGATATTATTTATATATAAAAATATATTGTATATATTGGTATTAAATAGATTATTGATCTATATGTTACACAACTATATAAATATTTTTCAGCCTTATATTAAATTTTTGTCTGAAATTATGTCAGTGGCTGAATATTTAATCTATATTATCTCTTTATAATTCTTTTGTGTTCTAAGACCCTTACAACATAATAGTTCAATTTTCCTTAAATTATATCAACCATACAAATATATGTAGTTGGTGTAAAGATGTCATTGGAATAATTGGATTATTATTTGAAAATCTTAAAAAAATTTTAAAAATATTCTAGACACCCGATGCATTTGCATCGGGCTCACAGCTAGTTTAGATATATTTATATATCACGGAACAAATAGCACCATACGGGGTCAAAATAAACAAATAAAATAATAACCTAGACACCAGGCACAGTGGTAATAGATAAATGAATATAGGAAAGAAACATAGAAGGATGTAATGACACAAAATAACACTTTTATGAGAGACACACACCAACACCCACGATATTCCGTTTTTGCAGGACACAAAAATCACAAAAACTAAAATATATATGAGAGAAATACATTTTTATCACACAGCAACACAAAAAGATATGGCTACTTTTGTAACATCAGGAATCAAGGCAGAATAATAAGATGGAACATAAAATAACTATAAAAAGCAGTGACAGATAATAATAGCAGAAAACAACACCAGGAAATGATACAAAATAAAGAAAGACAATAACACAGACATCTGCTGAATACAACCAAGAATGACATATACTCGGTAAAATTGCATGTCATATATATATAATAACACTGTGTTTTTGGCAGGTGGGAACTGGTATTGTTAATTAACAAGACCCTATAAATTACCCTCCAATAGGGAATGACCATACCCTATATATAGGAAATAACCTTTAGGTGCTGTCAGATACTCTGAGGAAGGGGGGACCGTTTAGTCCCAGAAATGCATCAGTAACCTGAGAGCACCAGTCCTGAATTTACACTGCATGTGACCGATTAGACAGCCTAGCATAGTGGACTCCACCCAGCATTAGCATAGCACTGCCCTACTAACACGTCAGCAAGACACACCAGGAAGCAATACCTCCATCATGCCAGAGGAGCAAGCTGCATAGCAAAGTTGAAGGAGACGCTGACAGCAGAGCAAGGGGAGAGTGGAGACGCTGGAGGAAAGGGCTCCAACACATCTACCCCGGAGGAGACCCGCAGGGCCCACAGAGAAGGAGATGCCGAATATAGGACACAGAGCAGGCGGACACACCATATAAAAGGTGAGACAAAATACACAGTGTTAACAGCAACTGTACCGAGAAGGGGCATCAGCACAATGGGGGAGGGGGAATATAATGAATGTTAAACTGGCGCCATACTTCAAATACACTGTACTCAGTGTATTTCAAATATGGCGGCATAGCGCACGCCGCTATTCTGATTGGTCGCCGCACTGAACTTTACTCCTGTTTAGAAGGCAGTCAGCCAAAGTGTCACGTACTTCAGTGAATCTGTTTTTCACAGTTTGAATTAGTTTATTCACAATTACTAAATGAGTTTCGTCAGTCGTAAGTGCAAATATGCGAATGATGATGACAGAAAAGCTGCAAAAGCAGCAATGCAATGACAACGTAGAGACCAAGAGACACGAGAAGAAACTGCTGTGAGACAAGGCCTGGATGCGAAATATCGCAGACTTTATCGACAACAGGAAACATTAAAAGAAACTGCTGGCAGAAAATCACAAAATGCAGTATGTCAATCACAATATCGGCTAAGTGAATCTTTATTAGCTATGGGAGACAAAGAATATGTTCGTGCCATTCATATAAACCGAAAAGCAAGGCAAGCTCAGCAGAGTATTCATAAACTTGCTAAGTATGTCACAAATGATGAAACAACGATTCATCAACATTACTGTGGTAAAATGGATGCTGTTTGCTGTAAATGCAATTCTTTGAATTTTATGGATGAGAAACCTGATCACTTTAGTCAACGCTGTCAAAAAGGGAAAGTAATGTTAACGAGATCTCAATACTCAGATCTGTTTGAGGAATTTATGAGAGGACAGCATAAATATAGTCAAAATTTCATGGATAATATCAGAAGCATCAATAGTTCACATGCATTTGCTTCATTTGGTGCCAACATTGCACCACCACCTGGATTTGGACCATATTGTTTCAAAATTCATGGCCAGATCTATCATCGTACTGGAACACTGTACCCAGAAGTAGGAGAACCACCAAAATTTGCTCAATTATACATCCTTGATGCAAATGAGGCTACAGAAGAAAGGATGAATGTGAAAGAAAATGAAAAGTGTAATGTGGAACTCATGAATTTGATTGCTATACATTTACAAGACATCAATCCATTTGCTGCTGCATATCGCATACTTAAGGATGTTGAAGCTGAGGAGCAACAGAGGGCTATACAAAATGGGACTGAAATGCCTTCCATTTTTATGGCAATTAAACAAGAACGTACCCAAGATCCTCGACGTTCTAATAAACCACGTGTAAGTGAGGTTGCCGTTGTTTTCCAAAATGATGATGGAGAGCCTCCTTTTCAAAGGGATATATTTGTCCATCTTAAGTCAGATGTGAACAATCGTCTGCTTCCTAAAACACAGCGCATCAGTATTTTGCATAGCAACCTTGCTCTTCTGTATCCATTATTTTTTCCAAGAGGTGATCAAGGGTGGCATGAAAATCTACAGCAGCAAGGTACTGTAAGACAAATTACTCAAATGCAGTATTACAGTTTCCTTTTGTCTGCGCGACCTGAGTTTAACCCTATTCTAAACGGTGGTAAACTTACTCAGCAGTACTTTGTTGATGCATATGTTAAAATTGAAGGTAATCGCCTCAATTTTATACATATGAACCAAAAAAATCTGAAAGTGGTGGATTACTGTGTTCTTCAAGAACATTTAGTAAAGAAATCCATTGAAAAAGGAATTCCTATTGGGAAAACAGTTATTCTGCCATCGTCATTTGAAGGTAGTCCCCGGAACATGCAGCAATGTTACCAAGACGCAATGGTGATAGTGACAAAGTACGGAAGACCTGACATTTTTGTAACAATGACATGTAATCCAAAATGGCCAGAAATTACAGAAAATCTAGATCCCTGGCAGAAAGTGGAACACAGGCCAGAAGTAGTGGCCCGCATATTTCGATTGAAGCTCACCAGTCTTTTGAAAGATCTGTAAAATGGCCTTTTTGGGACAGTTGTTGCAATGGTACATGTCATTGAGTTTCAGAAACGAGGTCTCCCACATGCTCATATACTTATCATCTTAGATGCAGAGTCTAAGTTTCGGACAGAGAAAGATATTGACAATATAGTGTGGGCTGAAATTCCAGACCAAGAAAAATTCCCTGAACTATATGATATTGTCATCAATCATACGGTTCATGGTCCATGTGGTGAGACCAATCCAAAAAGTCCATGTATGGAAAATGGGAAGTGTACGAAAGGATTTCCAAAACAGTTACAAGAGCATAATGTGAAAGATTTGGATGGGTATCCTTCATATCGGCAAACACACATTGAGAACATTGTGCACAAGAAAAGAATTATAAACAACTCATGGGTAGTGCCATATAATCCTTATTTATCTAAACGCTACAATTGTCACATCAATGTTGAAATTTGTGTGAAATATCTCTTTAAGTATATCTATAAGGGCCATGACAGAGCTAATGTGGAAATACAGCAAACAACAGTGAGTCATGATGAATCAACAAGTTTTCTAGACTCAAGATATGTCAGTGCTCCAGAAGTTTCTTGGAGAATATTTGCATTTCCTATGCATGCTCAGTCACAAGCTATTATACGTTTAGCTGTCCATTTACCAAATCAACATCAGGTCTATTTTCATGAAAATTCTGCAGTTGAAGATGTGTCAAAAAGTTTAGGTTCAACGTCGACATTAATGGAATGGTTTTTGCTGAACCAACATGACAACAATGCAAGGCAGTATTTCTATCGTGAGATTCCAGAGCATCATGTTTAGAATAAAGGTTGGAAGCCAAGACAATGAGGAGTTAGTAAAATTATTGGACGTATGTACACTGTTAGTGTGAAAGATCAAGAAAGATATTGCCTTCGTCTGTTATTGCTGCATGTGAAAGGTGCTACGAGTTATGAGTTTTTGAAAACAGTTAATGGAGTAGTGCAAGACACATTTAAAGCTGCAGCTTTGGCTTTAGGACTTTTATTAGATGATAGTGTTTGGACCTCAACCTTAGACAATGATGGGAGTGCTGGTGTGTCACGGTCCGCGCTGCTGTAGTATGAATAAACTCACCAAAGAGCCAGAAGTTATTCCATCCTTTATTTCCTCCTCTTTCCTACGCGTTTCAGCGCCACACCCGGCGCCTTCCTCAGGGACATCACGTGACAAAAACTCTTATCCCCTGTAAATACACCCTCCCGTGACATCCCAAGCACCCCACCGAGCCTGATACACGAGTACCCCACTGCGCTGACACTGCGCACGGTAGACACAGGAACATTCAGGTCTTTGGAGATGGACTTGTAGTCTTGAGATTGCTCATGCTTCCTCACAATTTGGTTTCTCAAGTCCTCAGACAGTTCTTTGGTCTTCTTTCTTTTCTCCATGCTCAATGTGGTACACACAAGGACACAGGAGAGAGGTTGAGTCAACTTTAATCCATGTCAACTGGCTGCAAGTGTGATTTAGTTATTGCCAACACCTGTTAGGTGCCACAGGTAAGTTACAGGTGCTGTTAATTACACAAATTAGAGAAGCATCACATGATTTTTCTAACAGTGCCAATACTTTTGTCCAGCCCCTTTTTTATGTTTGGTGTGGAACTATATCCAATTTGGATGTCCCTGAGGAAGGCGCCGGGTGTGTGGCGCTGATACGCGTAGGAAAGAGGAGGAAATAAAGGATGGAATAACTTCTGGCTCTTCGGTGAGTTTATTCATACCACAGCAGCGCGGACCGTGACACACCAGCACTCCCATCATTGTCTTGGATTCAAACCACTATCTAGTGGTCGGTGGAGGTCCTGCAGCAGCTGGAACACTGATTCCAAAACGCCTTCAAACCAGTTGTGGGGATCACAACTGGACCAGGTGAGCAGCTTCATAGCCCCACCAGCTTACACAAGTGTCACTAGTGATAGGGCACTATTGCGCCTCTTGTCCCCCTCCCTATTTTTCTTTTCACAATGGACCTCAACCTTAGAAGATGCAGTTTCCTTAAATATGCCTTATCAACTTCGGCAATTGTTTGCATTCATATGTGTATTTGGTCCACCTACAAATCCTGCAGAACTTTGGACAAATTTTGAGGAACATCCAATTGAGGATTATTGCTTATGTCTTCATAATAAAAGTGGAGATTGTCAAAATTGGCAGTCTTGTGCTATGCGTGATGTCCAAAATGTGTTAATACTGCATGGAAAAACATTTTCAGACTTTAATTTGCCAAAGCCTTCTCCTCATGTTCTACAACTTCAAGAGTATGATGAAGTAAATGAACTATTGTTGGAAGCACAGAAAGTCAATTCTTTAAATGAAGAACAACGTGTTGCTTATGATATAATTGTAACTGCCATAGAAAATCAAGCCGATGGAAGGGCAAAATGTTTCTTCATTGATGGTCCAGGAGGGAGTGGTGAAACCTACCTATATGAAGTTTTGATGCATCATGTTAGAGGGTTGGGAAAAGTTGTATTGCTATCAGCTTCAACAGGTATTGCAGCAAATCTGTTACAAGGAGGTCGTACTATGCATTCCCTGTTTGGAATACCAGTTCCTGTCAATGAAATATCTGTTTCTAGAATCAAACAACATACATTTGCTGGCAAACAGCTACAGAATGCACATCTGTTGATACTTGATGAGTGTACTATGGCACCCAAATATGCTGTGGCAGTAATTGACAGACTTCTTCGTGAAGTTATGACTTCAAATGTTGCAGAAAATAATGACATTCCATTTGGAGGTAAAGTTTTTGTTATTGGTGGAGATTTTAGGCAATGTCTTCCAGTTATAACAAATGGAACAAGAACAGATGTGATTGAGTCCAGCTTAAAAATGGCTGATCTTTGGCAAAGTTTACTAAACTACAACTCACTAACAACATGCGATCTTCAGATCCAGATTATAGCAGTTGGCTTCTCAAGCTTGGTAATGGTGATCTTACCAATGAATACAATCTTGGAGAAGATATTATTGAAATACCGGAAGACATGTTGTGTACTGCCTGCATTGTAACTGATGTTTTTGGACAACCTATTGAAATTGATGTAAATGACAAAAGTAGTGTTGACAGAGCCTCTAACCATGCAATTCTGTGTCCCAAAAACAATGATGTGGCTTTGCTAAATGCCCGTGTGATGGATAGAATGTCTGGAGAGTATACTGTGTACACCAGTGATGATTCCGTGGATGTAGATAATGAAGAAGAACAAGAGCATTATCCAGTTGAATTTTTAAATTGTGTTACACCATCAGGAATGCCATCCCACAGACTTCAACTTAAAGTTGGGACAATTGTGATGTTGCTGCGGAATCTTGATACAAAGAGTGGTCTATGTAATGGAACTAGGCTTACTGTAACTGGACTCCTTTCCCATGTTATTCAAGCAAGAGTCATAAGTGGATCAGCAAAAGGACATGATGTCTTCATTCCACGCATAGACTTATGTCTTTCAGATACAGGTCTTCCATTTAGGATTCGACGTCGGCAATTTCCATTCAAACCAGCTTTTGCCATGACTATAAACAAGTCACAAGGCCAAAACGTTACATCGTGTTGGCATATATTTACGGGAGCCAGTTTTAGGTCATGGACAACTGTATGTTGCATTTTCTCGGGTGAAAATGAGGTGCAATGTGAAGGTACAAGTCATCGAGACCCCTTTACAAGGACACTTGATTAAAGACAGTCCAAAAGTTTTCACCAAAAATGTGGTCTACAAAAATATGTTAGGTTGATTTACACATAGATAGGTAAATTTATAGTTAGAAAGGAATAAAGAAGAATAGATTTAAATCTATAGATGATAATACATAGTTAGATGATAGATAGATAGATAGATAGATAGATAGATAGATAGAAACAAATAGAGCAGCACTGCCCAGTGGGTGCAAATCAGCTCAGCTGTCTTCCCAGCACTTGTATATACTTGAAAAAATGCTGCAGCACTCCGTCATTAGATGTATCTTATGCCTTTATTACGGCCACAGGTACCATAGGGCAACGTATAGGGCACAAGCACCCTTCATCCAGCTGGATGAAGGGCGCTTGTGCCCGATACGTTGCTCTATGGTACCTGTGGCCGTAATAAAGGCATAAGATACATCTAATGACGGAGTGCTGCAGCATTTTTTCAAGGATAGATAGATAGATAGATAGATAGATAGGTAGAGATGTATTGTATAATCTCTTTATTATATAGATATAAAAAAAATGCACAAAAAAATATATTTAAAATAGATAGATAATTAATAGTGAGATAAGAGATAGTATATAGGTATATATATAGGTATAGATAAATTAGTGTGATAAAAGATTAGATGTTTTATATAGTAAGGTGATCACACATTTAAGTATAAGATGGGAGATGTGTATCATCAAAATGTTAAATTTGGTGATATGAATCCAGATGTCAAGTAATGTTCCAGTATTGTAGATACTGAGAACTTTAATTTTCTTTAAATAGGGCTGGGTTTTTTGAACAGCTAGAGAGATGGGTGGGACGGCTCTTCACCACATCTCCATCGCAAGGTGTGGTCTGGATAGATAGATAGAGTTCAAAAGAGGATCACAGCACTTCTTTTTCAAGCAAGGGTGGTTTATTCCAGCTCAGGCATACAGGTGTACCAGAAATTAACTAGAGATCCGAAGTTTGAAGTTCAAAAAAGTATTAAGACAGTTCTGGAAGAAGCAAAAATAGGAGGGTTAATAGACCAGGAGTTACTGGATTATTTAATGGTGGATAGCCCGAGGACACCAGTGCTTTATATTGTCCCAAAAATCCACAAATCAATCGAGAGCCCGCCAGGGAGGCCTATAGTGTCAGGCGTAGATTCTGTCTTCAGCAATGTGGAGATTCTCTTAGATAAGTTGTTGAACCCACTAGCAACGTCAGCGAAGTCCTACATCCGTGACATGGGGCATTTTTTGGAAAAGTTGAGAACATTGGGGGTGGGTATGGAAGACATTTTGGTTTCCTTTGACGCTGTCTCCCTGTAAACGTCCATTGAGCACGATAGGGGCATCAGAGCAGTAAAAATGATGTTGGAGGGTACATAATATGGCAAAGAGAGTAAGAAGCTAATAGTTGATTTATTGGAGATTTGTTTACGGTCTAATTACTTCCTATTTGGGGACACATACTATAAACAGTTGAAAGGCACCGCCATGGGGGCACACATGGCATGTACTTATGCGGGCGTCACCATGGCGGTGCTCGAAGAGGAGCATGTCTATGTGTCCCACCACTTCCAGAATGTCCGGGAGTGGTGGAGATACATCGATGATGTCTTTCTCTTGTGGAAAGGTAATGTTAACGAGCTCGAGGAATTCCATAGGTACCTGAACACTGTGGACACTAGTATCAAATTCACTATGGTGTATTCAAGGACCAACATACAATTCCTTGATGTGAATGTTGAGCTAGCAGGAGGGCAGTTAAGTACTACATTGCATGTAAAACCTACAGACAGGAACAAATTGCTACATTTTAACAGTAGCCATCCCATAGAGATGAAGAAGGCCATTCCATATGGACAGTTTGAACGAGTCAGACGGATTGTTAGTGATGAGGAAAAGAGGGAGGAAGCGAACAACAAACTGTTGGAAAAGTTTAGAGATAGGGGTTACCCTGATAGGGTCTTAAAAATGAGTAAAGAAAAGCGAGAGAGCCAGAGAACCACTCAGAAAAAGGATGGAGGATATCAGCAGTGACAACATTTGGTGAGGAGTCCAGGGAAATATTTCAGGTGATAAAGAGGTATTGGCAGATCCTAAGTAACGGATTACCGGAAGTGAGGGAATTTAAGGAACCACCACTTTTTTCTTTTAGAAAGAGTCTGAGCCTGAAGGATCGACTGGTTCAATCAGATATTGGTACTTTTAAACGACAAACCACATTGACAGGCAGTATAAGGACAGGAAATTATCCATGTATAGGCTGTGTTAATTGCCCACTAATGAAGAAGGGAAATACATATGAGATCAAAGGAAAGACCTACAAAATCCAACAGTTTTTCACGTGTGCTTCTGACCATGTGGTTTATTTATTAGAGTGCCCCTGGAAGGAATATTATGTAGGGGAAACTACTTTGGAGTTGAGAATTAGGATGAGCCAACACAGGTACAGCATCAGAAAAAAGATTATGAACATGCCTGTGTCAAAGCATTTTACGGAGGCAGGGCATGATGAATGGGATTTAAGAGTCAGAGCGATAGATGGAATACCAGTGATGAGGAGAGGAGGGGACTGTGAGAAACATTTGAAGATACAGGAACTGAAGTGGATAAAAAATTGGGCACTTTGAAGCCTGGCGGCTTAAATATAGACTATAAGCTTGGAGTCGCCCTTTAATCAGCAGGATTGGAATCTCTCTCGTAGTAGATTGTATACATTTTAACCACGCTTGTATGTTAGTATAGGTACTGAAAAACACAGAGTTGTTAACACCATGTTTTTTAATTGTTTTATAGAACCATGGGAAGACACAGAAATCAGAAGGGGGTCTAATTTATGATGATAGATTCCACACAGAACTGAAGGAATGGGAGCGGCGATATAGGGAGCACTGTATGGTAATCACGCACAACATTGCGCATTAACAAGTCTTGTTTTTTATTCAAAAAAAGGTTTTTTTTTATAAGAGATTTTTTTGTAAAAAGATACGGTTTTAATGGGCATATGAGATATATCACACAATATAGGTAAGCACTTAGATACACAATGACCAGGGAAGGAAGTACATGATATCAGGATAACTCCAGAAATACCCCAAACTAACAAAAAGTATATGCTAGGAGATAGAGAAGTTTGATCTAGTTGAAGAAATACTTGAGATTCAGGTTTAGAGGTGATAGTGAAGGGTTAAATGGCACCTGAGCTTGTACCCCATAGAAGAAGGTCATATAAAGTTAGCGGTTTTGCACAAACTTTGGGACTTTTGTCCTCATAAGTGATCAAATGCCTAATAAGTAGGATATAAGCACTTTAAGATGAAGGATTTAACACAAATTGAGCACTTTTAAAGCACTAGGCACTTTATACAATGTAAAAACACATAGAGTGGAACTTAGTCATTCATATGCTATAGAACACATGCGCGGACGCGGTGACGTCATCGCGCACGTCGGCGCGGTTTCCATGCAGACGAGGGTGGGGGCGTAGTATTCCCCACGCTGTGGAGACTTCCGGGACGCTGTAGGCACATGCTGGAATACAGGAACCCGGTGAGCTGCTCCCATCCTGTTCTATACTGTATGATAATGTTGGATATAATCAGAAATGTGATCTGAACTGTAAATGGAATGATGTGTATCAGTAACAACAGTTGCTAGACCCCTGAGAAATGATGTTTATGAAACACATGTTTTATGTATATTTGCACATTGGTTAATTAGGTAGTGGGCATCATTAGTGATATATATTTATGCAGATTATATGTAAGGATATGATGCAAGAGGCTAAAGGTGTATAAAAGATTGGTTTAAAGTGATCCTAAACCCAGAAACTGACCCCCCCGTATCTTTAGACCTGTCCCTGCACCCCCTCCTATCATTTCTAGCCATCCCTTTTGCAGAAAAAATGGCTTTTGTAAAGTAAGAGAAAAAGTTATATTACTTTGTCCTGTGTGAGTTCTCTGTTTCTGAGCAAGCCGCAATGGGCGGGGCCTGTGTGCTGCTGCCTTGTAATTATGCACGCCCCTCTCTGCTTCTAAGAGCCATAATTACAAGGCAGCAGCACACTATATACATAGTTTGATAGATAGATAGATAGATAGATAGATAGATATATAAATACCAAATAAGGCTGCAGCACACAACTTTGGAAAGATTACAGCCTTTAATGGCTTCTCAAGGCATTAGGTAAGCGACGTTTCGGTCCTCAGACCTTCCTCTGGCGGACTGCCAGAGGAAGGTCTGAGGACCGAAACGTCGCTTACCTAATGCCTTGAGAAGCCATTAAAGGCTGTAATCTTTCCAAAGTTGTGTGCTGCAGCCTTATTTGGTATTTATATGTCTGGAGATAGTGGTTTGATACCACTCTAAAGGTTTGCTAAGCACTGGGCATATGCCAACCAAGAGACGCTGCTCACTTCTTTTTCTCATTAGATAGATAGATAGATAGATAGATAGATAGATAGATAGATAGATACAGTTTATAAATGGGTCACAGCACTTCTTTCCAATGCAATAGATGTTTATTCCAGCCTGGCACAGATGGCAACGTTTCGAGCCTGTCAGCTCTTTTTCCAGCTGGAATAAACATCTATTGCATTGGAAAGAAGTGCTGTGACCCATTTATAAACTGTATGTATAATAGAGGCTGGAAGGAGCCTCAGGGACGCTTTGCACTCTGCATAATACCAGCATAACACGCTGCTCCTTACTTTGTTCATTTATAGATAGATAGATAGATAGATACTAAAGGCCCTGTTACACCTTCAGATAATGTGTCAGATCCTGTTTGTGGATCTCTGGTTGCAGTGAAATCATGGACACATTGTTCCATTTTGTGGCTGTGTACAAATAGAACAATGTATCCATGATTTCACTGCAACCAGAGATCTGTGAACAAGATCTGAGAGATTATCTGAAGGTGTAACAGGGCCTTTAGATAGATACATAGATAGATAGTTTGATAGATAGATAGATACATGATAGATATATAGATAGATAGATAGATCAATAGACAGATAGATAGGTAGTAAAAATGGATGCTTAGCTGAGTGTAAGCAAATAGTGATAAGTTAGAATAGGGACCCATCAGATCTAAGGTCACCTTGACGCTGGTTGATGGGCTTACAGATGTTGGTCAATATGTGTACTATGAACTTTCATTGTTTAAAGATAAGATTTTTCCAAAAAATCCAAAAATTGATTTTTTTTGAGAAAAGGTCTTTGATTTAAGTGAGTCCTCTCTCTGAGAATTAATAAAAATGGAGGCTTAGCTGAGCCCAAGGAGAGAATGAGAAGGTAGGACAGAGACCCATGAGATGTAAAATTACTTTGAAGCTGATTGATGGACAAATAGGTATTGGCCAATATGTGTACCAAGAACCTTAGTTTATGAAGATAAAATTTTCAAAAAATACATAGATGAGAGGCGGCCGTCACACGCTACGATATCTTGAAAGATATCGCTTGAACGCGCCTGATTAAACATCGCGTGAACGATGTCTCTGCGTGTGACGGCAAGATACGACGAGCGAGAAGTGTTCAAATCGCAAGATCGAGATCTGAGCTCCGGCCCTCAAATCTTGCGATGAACGATTTTACAAACAGCTTCATCGTGGTGTATAACACCATGATGAACGATCTCCCAGCGGCAGAGCCTATGCTGGGAGATGGTAACTATGGTACACGTCGGGTTACTAAGCGATGCACGGCGCCTAGTAACCTGATGTGTACCATAGTTACCAGCGATCTCGCTGGTCCACATCGCTGGTGAGTCTGTCTGTGTGACATCTCACCAGCGATGTGAGCGATATTGTAAGCGATCGCGCGTGCACGTGATCGCTTACAATATCGCAAGAGATATCTTAGTGTGTGACGGCCGCCATAGAGACATAGGTAGATGATAGATAGATATCTATGTATTGCTTGCACTATTGTTAAGTTTCCATAAATAAACTATATACATATTCTAGACTACCCGATGCTTTAGAATCGGGCCACCATCTAGTACAAACATATTTTAATAAAGAAGCACCGCAAAAAAGGAGGAAATCCATGTCAAGCAATACATAGCCCGCAAGAAGATAACATATAGAGCAATATATAGAGGTAAGAGAAACCACCCGAACTTAATATACAATAATAGCCAACAGAAAGATATATATATACTAATACACTAAATATTTTTAGGGCACCCCATATGGATTCTGAGAGACATCACCCCCACTAATGGAACAGAACCCTGTCCAGAAGAGTAATGAGAAACTTATTGAATTTATTGAAATAACTGTATATATATATATATACATTAGGATTTTAATATTTTAAAGCATTTTTATATTAAAACATTTTTTGATAAAAATAATTTTAATAAATATCCGGTATACGGTTAAAAAACACATATTTGTGATTTTATTTAAGATTTCTTAGCATACATATTGTGAGTTATATTGATATACAGTAGACATAAGCCATTGATAAAAGAGAATTGCGCTGAGCCTACACACCTTTTCATTCATTGTCTATTGTACAGGGGGATATTTTCACGGAAGATCCCCCGCAGGCTTTTAAGCAGCATACCCACAATTAATACATTTTGCTCCAGTGTATACCCAACAATCCTGATGTTCTGAGCCATCTGTGCCTTTTTACAGCCCCCTTCCCCAAACCTCATTGCTATTCAGTTTGAGCTTCTTTTTTTCCTTTGGTTATACTGTGCTTACCGATCACAGTAATGCCATTATCAGAGATGACAAGGGCAAGCAATCCCAACATGTTTCTTGACTGAAAATTAGTCAGGAAACATGCTTTTCAGCTCACTAGAATATTACAAGTAAAATTTAAAAAACTTGGAGAGTAACGAGTATCGTGAATACAATACTATTTGTGCAAATAGCGAATAGTACCAAGTATACTTGCTCATCACTAGTTGCACTCAATGGACTTATGTGTGTTTTCAACCTTAAGAACTACGAAACTCACATCAAATATTTTGATATAGTACGTAGAGTAAATCATATTTATATTCTACTACAATTTAATATTTTTACTTTAATATAAGTAATTAGTATAGTCTAGTGTACAACACTCATCCTTCTATTTGGGATTTTTTTCTTTTAAGAAACAAGGCATCATATTTGCCCTCTACAACTGAGGAATTTTCAGGTCTCCACAGGTCACTAATCATAGAACAATAATACAATCTGCTCCTCTTATCTTAGAATTTTGACTTCACTTACCCAGCTCCTCTCCTCTCCTTAGCCTGACTCTGCTTTACGTCACCTGTCGTATTTATTATGGCATCTAACACTGCTTATGTATATATGTGTGTCTTCAGAATTTGTGTAATTATCAGCCTGATGAAGGGGCCGTAGTGTTACGAAAGCTTGCTTTGCTTACTATATTTTCAGTTAGCCGTTAAAAGGTATCAACCACTAAGGACTCTCAGGTTCTAATATATTTCTATCTACTGGCTAACACGGTGCAAACATTCTTTACCTTATTTTAACACTATCATTTGGACTAGAAGACAAGCTTTCACTTACATCTTTTTGTACGTGTATAAAAAGCAAAAACTGTGTCTTTGTGATTTTCATCATTGTCTTGAAGTTATATACATGTTTTACAGCAGTATAAGTCTGAAAGAGGATTCTACAGAACAAAAACTGTCCAAGCTCTCCATTATTAAAGGGCAAATCTAAGGCAAATAAATATAATTTTGCTGGCAATAAGCATCTTGATATCCTTTTG
This sequence comes from Allobates femoralis, assembly GCA_033576535.1. Classification (NCBI taxonomy): domain Eukaryota; kingdom Metazoa; phylum Chordata; class Amphibia; order Anura; family Aromobatidae; genus Allobates; species Allobates femoralis. The sequence goes on from JARQOC010000002.1 coordinate 357,105,728, forward strand.
CAGAGTGTCTGAAAAGTTCAGATTTGGAATAATGTACTAGTATCTCCATGCAGACGCCTCCTTTCCTTTTTTATATTCTTGACATTTTAAAAGCTCTCCCGTATTGTACTAATGCATTGCAGAGAAAATACTTCATTTTGTCTAACCTTTGTTATTCATGCTCATTGATTTTTCCACCTTTGCTTCTATGTTCTCACTTTTTCCCTGAGGTTTTTTATCTGTGTCTCTTTTAATCTCAGCTTTGTGACTATCCCCTTGACTGCTTCTTTGTGAACTTGCACTGTCTGGATCCGTAGTACCTCTAGATCACTTCTCTATGGGTCAGTGCTGTCATTGGTGAACTTTAGACAATGTTCTACCTGCATCTCTTTCTTTATTCTCCAATCTGTTATTATTCCCCCAGCTTCCTCTGTTCTTTCTAGTGTTTAATGTGGCCTCTCTTCAAGATGCTATTTTGTGCATTGCATTATTCTTCATAAGTATACATGATATGTAATGGCTTCATTTTAATTCCGTAATACTGTATTTTTTCAATGACCAGTGATCTCCACATTTATTACATAAATAATGTGCCAGATGGCCTTGGTTAGATTATATATTTTACATAATCTTTTCTATTATATTTCCATTTCATATTGTCTCATTTAATGAAAAAACACTTGTGAAAAGTTCTTATATATATACAATAATCATTCATAAAGTTTATGGGTCCATTGTCAGTTAAACTTAAGGAAGAAAATCATATTGAAATATACAGAAAGTATTTATATTTTTACCTTACTCGGGATCACAATTAGGTTAAGTACCCACAATGAATTTTTGATGAGTTTTTGATGCTGTGCATTTTCACTGCACAACAAATGCAGCGACTTACAGTTCCAGCAAATTGAATGGGATTTATAGAAATCTCTTGTCCATTGTGTGTTTTTTAAATGTAGCATATACTGACCTGTAATGTGTATTTGAAAGCCAAATCATGTCCACATTTCTTGCTGAACTTTCAGTGCACATTTTCCCAATAGCATTTTAATAAAAAACATTAAAGAAAATGCAATAAAAAATGCAATGACAAAAATATATATAACCTAATTTATTTTATGGTTTGAGAAATGCAACAGAAAATCCACAACATCAAAAATTAAACAAACACTCATTGTAGGGACAAAGTTGTGGGCTTTTATGATTTGATCTAGGATGCATGGCACTTCCAAAAATTCTAGTTATATTAAAAGTGAATAATCTGTATGGTAATTAAACTTGAAACTGATGTGTTTCTGGTGCAAACAACAAAAAAAGACTTTACCAGGTATGATTAGCAAGGTCTTAGTATGTCTCCAAAGTGTGGCTATCAAGTGTATAGCAGAAATATACTAGAAATGTAATCCATGATATACAGTATATTCATTAATGCTATTATGTCTCGATCTGACAATCCATCTCTTTCATCCACAGGTATGTCCCTGACTGCAATATCTTGTTTAAACCCTGCAAATTGACTGAATCCTGTCCACGCCTGCTTTTCTGTTTGAACTCGTATGTCCCTGACTGCAATATCTTAATATGTGATATCCCTTTAACTCTTACATCTTAGTTTTACACCTATTTATATCTGTGTATCCTATTCTGTGTTTGCCACCCTGCTGTGCAGCATCCAAATATCCAAACTGAGGCCAGGTCCATATCAAGTTTTGGCTTTTCATCTGGACGGATGCGCTAAACAGCAGCGTTAATGGAATGTAATGCTTGCATTTTCTTGCATTAACAATGCCATAAAGATGCATTGGTAAACGCATTCAAAACAAAGCCAAACACAAGCAAAACTGTGCTTGCATTTGAAAGTATGAGTTTGTTTAAATGCACAGGTTAACACAGAGTACAGTGTTAGCCCGTGAATTTTAAAAATAATGCATACTTTCAAATGCTAGCATATTTTTGCTTGCGTTTGGCTTCTGTTTGGATACATTTACCAATGCATCTCTATGGCAGCATTAAAGCAAACAAACGCAAGCGTTACATTGCGGTAATGCTGATGACATACGCATCCGTCCAGACGAAAAGCCAAAACGTGCTGTGGACCTGGCCTAACTCCAATCTCTTAATTCCCTCATGGTGAGACCCTATTGAGTCTCACTGCAGCTCCTCCCTTTTATTCACACCTGGTCCATTTTTGTATGCATTTAGAGACACTTAAAAATATTCTGCCAGATCTGATGACTGAGGTCTGAGTTTGTCTCCAAAGTTTGGTTCTCAAGTGTAAAGCAGAAATGTACCAGAAATAGTCCAGGAATTGGCCAGAAAGTAATAGCTAACACTACTTAATAAACGTATTTGCCTTTCCTTTTCTCACCCTGCTCTTTCGCCCTACTTTTGTATGCCTTTACAGTTTTTGCTCCACTTATCCTCACTCTCCCTATCCCCAGCACCCTCGAGCCAATTAACTATCACTCCTTCCCTCTTAACTCCACCTCACCTCATCTGCAGACCTGCTCCTTAACCTCAGATCTCCCCTGCTAAAATACAATACAAGCTGGCCACTTTCCATCTCCCATCTGCTTTACCTTTCTTTGCTTCTCCTTACTGCTGGCGACATATCTCCCAATTCCGTCTCCCCCTCTTACCTAATACTTCACAATAATTCTTCCTCCTATTTCTATGAACTAAAATAATCCCTCACACATGAAAACCATACCCCATAACACCACCACCCTGCTCCCTCTCTCTAGAGCACTTTGGAATGCCTGATCAGTCTGCAACAAACTTCATGTGATCCAGGACCTCTTTACTTCCCACAACCTTTTTTTTTTGGACCTCACTGAGATCTAGCTAACACTCTCTGACTCTGCCTTTCCTGCTGCACTGAGCTATGGCAGCCTCCAGTTTATCAACTCCTTCTAACCCTGTCAATCTACTCTCCCTCTTATAAACAAGTGTCCATCATATACTGACCTCTGGACCCGTCCACTGCTTTTATTGACTAAATTCTCTACCTGGCTTCTTCGCTTTCTCTCTACTGACATTCCCCCCCATCATCATAGTTGACTTAAACATCCCCACTGACACTCACGAGTTGGCAGTCTCCAACCTCCTGTCACTTACTTGATCCTTTACACTTACTAAGTGATCATCCACAGCCTCCCAAATAGGCAGACATACATTATAATTATCTTCACCCACCTCTGCTGCCTATCTAATATCACAACCTCACTTTTCCCCCTATCTGATCACCACCTACTCCCTTTTTGATCTTTGTCCTCTTCACCTCTCACCTACCCCCCCCCCCCCATGTTCAGCCATTAACACAACTTTGTACATCCAGACCTTCACAAACTCTTGGACTCTATTCTACCCCCTTCCTCCATATCTTCACTCCATGACATGGACAGTGCCACTGCTTTTTACAATGCCACCCAGCTATTGACTCGGTAGACCCTCTCATGCATGGCAAAGTGTGACGAATCCATAGACAACCCTGGCACCAAGAAGCTTCAGCAAGTGTCCAGAGTTGCAGAGCATTGTTGGAAGAAAACACACTTGCAAGACGACTTTACTGTATTAAAACAAGCAACACTAGCCTTCAAATCAGTCCTTACCTCTGCTAAACAAACCTACATTACAACCCTCATATCTTCCTTATCCTACAACCCCTTTGCCACACACTTCAAAAATAAGATCGACCAAACAAGGAAAGCATTTATTTTTTCACCACCTCATCCACTGCTTATACCAGACCTCTGCCCTTCCCTCATTACTTCCATCTCCAACATCACTGATGGAGAGCTTACTCATCTCTTCTCCAAATCACACCTCACTACTTGTGCACTTGACCCTATTCCTTCTCACCTCGTCCACAACCTCACCACCACACTTATCCTAGCAGTAACCCACTTTTTCAACCTATTGATAACTTCTGGTACTTTCCCCTCTCATCTTAAATATGCCACGATCATGCCTATCCTCCATAAGCCAAACCTTGACTCAACTTCTTTGTCCAGCTACCACCCCATATCACTTCCCACGTATGCTTCCAAACTCCTTGAGCAACATGTCCATGCTCAACTTTCCTCCCACCTCTCATCTAACTCTCCATTTGACAACCTAAAATCCGGATTCCGTCCCCACCATTCCACCAAAACGTCTCTGACTAAAATTACTAATGACTTACTTACAGCCAAAGCTAACAAACAATTTTCTATACTCCTCCTTTTAGACCTGTCCTCTGTGGTGGCTTTACAGTTCGCATGGGCGCTAAGCCTTGTCTAGCCTGGCCCTTTTCCCAGATTGTCAAGGATGACCCAGCTCATGTTATCTGACAAATATGTAAGCAAAATTTGAGTAGAGGAAAAAAAATCAATCATTTAAGAACTTCATGCATGAACCGTCACATGAGCATGCAGCATAAGTTAAAGTAGGAAGCTCACCATGCTAAACTGCGGCTTAAGCGGGCCTGGCCAACCACGGACTATCCCATCAAGTGCATCTGTGGCTTCTTTATTCCATGTGACTTTGGGGAATGTTGTCATACAGACATTCGGCCGCACAATGTCCACCTCTTTACCCGCCACCGCAAGTTTGATTAAAAGTCAATTATCTGTTTTGTAAGTGAATATGCCTGCTGATATTGAGCACTGTCAGACATGAACACCACCTCTTCAAGAAGGCAAAATAACCTCTCTGCCTGCACCTCCCTCATAGTCCAGCAGTTTGCTTGGAACACCTTTCTCCACGCTGTCCAGCACATTAGCCAGCCCCCGGTCTGGCAGATATGGTCAAGTAAAAGACCATTTCCTCCATCCCATGTTAAAGCTAAGAGCTTACATTTCACCATATCCAAGCTGTTGGCTGTGAAAATGCTGCCTTTCAACCAGCTGGATACAGAGGGATTTCAAAGCTCATGGACGTCGCAGTACCCCAGTACCAGACGACCAGTCACCGCTGCTTCTCAAAGAAAACTGTGCCTGCACTCCACCAGCATGTTGCAGACAACATCGCTGCTTACTTGAAAAATTTTATGTGTGACAAGGTGCATTTCATCACAGACACCTGGATGAGTAAGCATGCCCAGAGGCATTATATGTCACTGACTTGGCACTGGTGACTCTAGGGCTGTGGGGGAAGAGGCTGCTGTACAAGACTTGCCATCCCCATGGTCTGTGAGTAAAACCTCTGTATGTCCTAAAGAGATGGGGGCGCACTGCTGGAGTCAATCACAGAAAAGTGCAAAGGGGTGCTGCATGCCAACAAAAGGATATAGACAAGAGAGGAAGGAATTGGCAATGGAGTCAGCACACCACAATATTAGAAAAAATACCAAGCTTTATTAAGACACACTGAAAACAATCAAATATTAAAACCAATTAAAATTACACAACCAAATGTTGCCTAAAATGGTGGGCCACATTCCAGTTTGGTAACAAGTAATGGTATATAAAAATGAATACATATCAATGGGCAGAAATCACAAATTGCGCAATTTTTACAGACAGGTGTATGAAAGGCCAAATATAGTACATATATTTGTCATCAATATATGAAAATATTCCAATAAAATTTGGGGAAGGCTAGTCCAAACAACAGGGGATCAAAAAAAACCCTATGCACATAAATATAACCTTGTCTGTAACTAAAAGCAACCTGATAGCCCAAATTATAGGTCAGCATATGAGGCAATAATGTGCAAAAATAGACCGCCCATCAGGAATATCTGTGATAAGAGCTCGTAAAGCAGTAATGAATAAGGTATATAGCTCAGGATGTAGGGGTCCACATAAAGAGGTGGGATGAAGTGATTATAAATAAATAAATAAATACAAATATGTGAAGTAGTGGCTCAGTTAGTCACTAACTAGCTGAATAACTACTTTACGTATTTGCATTTATTTATTTTATCACTTGATCCCACATCTTTATGTGGACCCCTTCTCCCTGATGCTCCACTTGATCATTAGCAAGGGCCTCCTTTGTTTTGCATTGTTCTTGATTTTCATTCTGTTCCCCTGTGCCGCTCATTACCCTGTCCACTGCGGACATACACATGCCATTTTGCCAACATCTAGCCACATAACCACTTGTATTTGGGACCATGTGATATTACTAGATGGGCGGGCCATGATGACACGATTGTGCACGTGTCCCGAAGAACTTCTGAGATGTAATTTCCTGGCTTCCGTTTATTAGTATAAAGAAAACGTGTATTGTTTGACCAGGATCAAGGAAATAGAGTAGTAGATAAACTTATTCAAAAACTTTATTTGACAAAACACCAAAATGGAACACAAAGCACAAAGCCTAAAACCAATTATAATCGTGTACAAAACACACAAAGTACAATTTGCCCATGCCTGGGCCTATATATGTCATAGGGTATGGACAGTGTGAAGCAGTGCGGGGGATCATATGCAAGGGGCGCTATGTCTCCCCCAGAATGCGCACTGTCACATATTGAACCCGGTATAGGGTGTAGGAAAGAGGGACAGTCCACTCCCTCCGCTCTGGGTCTTGCAGGTTTCCCCGGAAGGAGACAAGGGGTTAAAAGCCTGGTTAGGGACAGGGCAGGGTTCCCTGTGGACAGTTTTGGCCTGAAGCTGAAGCAGCAGCATATATCCACCGGACAGGTCAAGAGCTCCAGGGGTTGTGTGCGGTAATAACACGGCCTAGCCCAGGAGGGCTGGGAGCTCGGTGCGACCTCGGCCTAGAAGGGACGAACTAGAAGGGACGGGGTTACTATCTGTGAACTGTATCCATTGTACCCCGCTGCGGCCCAGATTCCGGCATCTTGTGCCACTGCTGTGTTTTCAGCAATAAATCCGGGTACTGTATGAACTACTACCGGGCTCAACGTTCTTCCTGTCTTGCAATCCCGGCACTGCCCCACATATGGTGGAGAATGCGGGCAACCTGAACTATGAACTGCATGTCCATACTTAAGCCGACCAAGCTACAGTTCAGGTCCGCCGCCAGTATGGAAGAAATCCTAAGGTAGCTGGTGCTTACCCAGCAGCGGCAACAAGAACAGCAACAGCGACACGAGGAGCAGCAGCTCTGACAGCAGGAGCAGCAGCAGTTGCGGCAGCAGGAGCCGTTTCAACAACAGCAGAAAATGGATGAACTGCTCCTGCAGCAAATTATGGCCCTACGAGACCCGCCAGCAGCGCTACCCCCGGAATGGCGTGAGGCCCGGGACCGGGTCCGATCGGCACTGAGGAAGCTGAGTCCGGAGGACAACGTAGAAGCCTTCCTCACCATCTACAATCGCACCACAGAGCGAGAAGGCCTCCCTGCCGCTAAGTGGGCTGAAGTGGTGGCGCCATTCCTGATGGGTGACGCCCAGAAGTCCTACATGGACCTAGGTTGGGAGGATGCACAAGCCTACGGGAGACTCAAAGGTGAGATCCTTGCTAGACTGGGGGTCAATACTTATGAACGAGCCCAACGGGTGTTTTCCTGATCCTATGTGGAGTCCAAGCTGGCTCGCTCCCAGGCGTATGACTTATTGCAGTTGGTAAAACGGTGGCTCCAGCCTGAGAGCTTGACTCCGGGAAAGATGGTGGAAAGGGTGTTGGTCGACCGGCTGGTACAGACTCTGCGTTGGGTGGGGCAAGGGGACCCGGGTACCTTGAACCAGGTGGTTAGCTTGATAGAGCAATATACAGCCACCCAGGAGTTCATACGGGACTCTGCCCCACTGCGGCTGTCACACTGGCCTCCGGAGCCGGGCAAAGGTGTACGTCCATCCACTAGGGACCCTCCTAAACACGTACCCGCTGAGAGGGTACCCCGGAATGAGGCTGGCAGGAGACCAGGATCCCCTAGAAGGAGCTTCCGGACCGGCGGTGCCACTGCTACATGGTGCTGGCGGTGCAAAGGACCGGGACATGTGGCTGCCTATTGCCCACTAACTATGGAACCCATGGACTGCGGGTTCACACGCCGGGTCTCGATGTATGCCAGCCCCAAACCAAATCTGTGCCCAGTGCTCATTAATGGACACAGAGCAGAAGCTCTCTTTGACTCCGGCAGTTTGGTGACGCTGGTTCATGTGTCCTTAATTCCCGGGTTGCAACCCACTGGGGGACTGATCGGGGTCCGGTGTATACACGAGGACCTTCGCGAGTATCAAATCACAGAGGTAACTCTGTCCATTCCGTGTGGAGAGGTGGCCCATGTGGTCGGAGTGGTAAAGTCTCTACCCTACGGGACTTTGCTGGGAAGAGACTTACCATTGTTTTGGTCCTTATGGGGGAGGAGGAGTAACCCTCCCCTGATACCAGGGAATCAGGGTGCTGAACCCAATGACCCTGAGACCGGGATAACTGCCGTAGGGGTCGCCAATATAGGGCTAGAGTGTCACCCCGATAGGTTCCCCCCAGAGGTATTGGCAGGAGAGGTTGAGGAGACCCCACCGATTCCAGAGCTGGAAGTATCCCGGGGAGCGTTTGGGACAGCCCAGCTACAGGATCCCACACTGACCCGGACCCGAGAAAGGGTAACAGAAGTAAACGGGGTAGCTCAGCAATCGGGGCAGAGAATGTGTTTCCACGCATGGTGGTTAACCGGGAGTTACTCTATAGGGTGGACAAAATCCGGGATGAGGTTTTGGACCAACTGGTAGTACCGCAGACACACCACCAGGCGGTTCTAGAGATGGCCCACTCCCACCTGCTAGGGGGCCACCTTGGGGCTAAAAAAATGCAAGAGTGCATCTTGCGAAGGTTCTTCTGGCAGGGCGTTTATGCGGATGTCCAGAGGTACTGTAACTCCTGCCTGGAATGTCAGCTGACCACACCCATTGCCACCTTCCGTAGTCCATTGGTACCTCTACCGGTTATAAAGGAACCTTTTGAATGGATTGCAATGGATCTGGTGGGGCCTATAATTAAGTTAGCATGGGGCCACCAACACATACTCATGGTCGTCGACTACGCCACCTGGTACCCGGAGGCAATTCCGTTACACCACACCTCGGCGAAACTGATTGCCCGGCAACTGTTTGCCGTGTTCTGTCGCCTGGGACTACCTAAGGAGATCCTCACGGATCAGGGGACTCCTTTTATGTCCAAAGTGACCCGGGACCTGTGTAAACTGCTCAACATAAAACAGCTGCAGACCTCAGTGTATCATCCCCAGACCGACGGGTTAGTCGAGAGGTTTAACAAAACCCTGAAGTCCATGCTTAAAAAGGTGGTAGCTAAGGATGGAAAGGATTGGGACATGTTACTGCCGTATTTAATGTTTGCAATCCAGGAGGTACCGCAGTCATCTACGGGATTTTCTCCCTTTAAACTGTTGTACCGCCGGCATCCTAGAGGGCTGTTGAATGTCATCAAAGAGATGTGGGAGCATGAACCCACTCCCTATAGGAGCGTAATTGATCAAGTGGCTTAGATGCAGGACCGGATTACGGCGGTCCGGCCTATTGTAAAGGAGCACCTAATAGATGCCCAAGGAGCTCAAAGCCGCAGGTATAATAATAGGGCCACCGTTAGGACCTTCGAGATGGGGGACCGAGTATTGGTTTTAGTGCCCACTACGGAAAGCAAATTATTGGCCAAATGGCAAGGGCCATATGAAATCCGGGAAAAAGTAGGAGAAGTGACTTACAGGGTATACCAACCCGGGAAGAGGAAACCCGTGCAGCTATACCTTGTCAATTTACTCAAAGCGTGGAAAGACCAGGAGTGCCTGATCATGGAGGTTCCCCCGCCTGGGTTGACCGGAGACCCTCCACCTTCAGCCAGGAGGGAGACCGAAGGCGTAACGATAAGTGACACCCTCACTAAGGCCCAGCTACTGGAGGCTCGAACGCTAGTGCAGCAGAATCCAGATGTATTCTCTGACCTGCCCGGCCGTACTTCCGTCATTCAACATAACATTGTCACCGAGCCCCGGGTGAAGGTGCAAGTGAAACCGTACTGGGTACCCACGGCCATCACGGCCAAAGTGAAACACATGCTCGAGTTTGGAGTCATAGAGGAATCCGGGAGTGAATGGGCTAGTCCCATTGTGCTGATTCCGAAGCCAGACGGATCGCTGCAGTTCTGAAACATCTTCTGGAATTTGAATGAAGTATCGAAGTTGGATCTTTATCCAATGCCCCGGGTGGACGAGCTAATTGAAAGACTGGGGCAGGCCCAGTACTTTACGATGCTTGATCTGACCAAGGGATACTGGCAGGTGCCGCTAACAGAGTTGGCCAAGGAGAAGACCGCCTTTGTTACTTCGGAGGGCCTCTATCACTATGTTGTGTTGCCTTTTGGGTTGCATGGAGCCCCGGCTACATTCCAGCGGCTCATGGACATAATGTTGGAGCCTCATCGGAAGTACACGTCTGCTTACTTAGATGACATCATCATCTTTAGTAAGGATTGGCAAATCAATTATCCCAGGTACAGGCAGTGGTGGATTCCCTCAGGGCAGCCGGCCTGACAGTGAATCCAAAAAAAGTTGCCATGGGGCTCGAGGTATGTGATTGGATGAGGGGTTATCAAACCCCAAATAAACAAAATCGAGGCCATTCAAAATTGGCCCTGACCCGTGTCTACCAAACAGGTGAGGGCGTTCCTCGGCATAGTTGGGTACTATCGACGCTTCATACTCAACTTTGCTGGGCGAACGGCGGCCCTGTCCGACCTGTTAAAAGGGAAGAAATCTGCTTTGGTGCATTGGAATCCCCAAGCAGAGGCAGCCTTTCAGTCCATGAAGTTGGCCTTGGGCAGACAGCCCGTCCTCATCAGTCGTACCTTCAAACACACTTCATTGTACAAACAGACGCCTCACAAGAAGTGGACAGAGAAGAACATCCGGTCACTTACTTAAGCCGGAAATAGTCCCCGGCGGAAAAGAAATATAGCGTAGTGGAGAAGGAGTGCTTGGCTGTTAAATGGGCCTTGGAGTCCCTACGCTATTATTTGCTCAGGCGACAAGTCCGGTTGGTTACGGATCACGCTCCCCTGGTCTGGATGCGAAACGCCAATGAACAGAACGCTCGGGTCACCTGGTGGGTCCTGTCCCTCCAAAACTTCAGTTTTTCAGTGGAGCACCGGGCTGGCAAGTTGCAGGGCAATGCGGATGCCCTATCCCGGGCACCCTGTTTGGTAGCTGGGGTTCAAACCCACAAGTTTGAACTGACGGGGGGTGTGAGACAGTGCAGGGGATCATATGCGAGGGGCGCTATGTCTCCCCCAGAATGTGCACTGTCACATATTAAAACCGGTATACAGTGTAGAAAAGAGGGACAGTCCACTCCCTCCGCTCCGGGTCTTGCAGGTTTCCCTGGAAGGAGACAAGGGGTTAAAAGCCTGGTTAGGAGACAGTGCGGGGTTCCCTGTGGACAATTTTTGCCTGAAGCTGAAGCAGCATATATCCACCGGACAGGTCATGAGCTCCAGGGGCCGTGTGCGGTAATAACACGGCCTAGCCCGGGAAGGCTGGGAGCTCGGTGCGACCTCAGCCAGAGAGCTCATAACCGTAAGGGACGGGGTTACTATCTGTGAACTGTATCCATTGCACCCGGCTGCGACCCAGATTCTGGCATCTTGTGCCACCGCTGTGTTTTCAGCAATAAGTCCAGGTACTGTATGAACTACTACCGGGCTCAACATTTTTCCTGTCTTGCAATCCCGGCGCTGCCCCACAACAGATACCACAATAAAGTGAGGTGGAACCACAATAATGCATAGATGATGCTGAAGTCAAAAAAACAGAGGATGACATGCTATAATGTGTCCGGTGTAGAACCCAGACTGAATAATGCCTTAATAGTCGGTAGTTGTAACCCATAGAAGTGCCGCTAGGAGGTACGAAACGGTCTGTCATTTTTCTATACCCTCATCCTCCCTCCCACACCTCCTGTATACAGCCTACTGCACCGCTATGAAATAAAGTTTGTTTTATACACCAGGACCTGGTGAGTGCTGCCGCATATATTATGTTGTGACCGGAAGTAATCTCGTGACTAGGACATGGTATGATGGCGTGGAAACCGATAAGCGGAGCAGGAGCGGTGCTCTCCCTGGCAATGGAGTAAAGCTCCGGAACAGGAGTGAATGGACAGCAGTTGTGCCCGGAAGCACTATTATTAATGATGGAAATAATACCCTGCCACCAACAATACTACGAGGATTTGGGCTTCATGGATGTGCAAGACACATGAGTTCTTTCCTGCTAAATTATCTGCAGCATGATCTGCGGATTGTTTGGATTCGAAGTAAAGCCAACTACTGGGTTGCCACAGTGTTAGATCCCGGTACAAAAGTAAATTTGGCCAAATGCTTCCCACCTTACAAAAGGATGCACACATGCAGGAGTATCAAAAGAAGCTTTTAGACAATCTAAGGCTAGGGTCACACATAAGCCTTTGGTCCGTTTTTGGCATCAGTTTTTGCATTTTTTTTTTCTAAGTCCAAAAAACTGATGCAAAAACGGATTATACCCAATAAATGCCCTATCCGTTTTTTTCTCCACCCAAAAACGTTCCCAGAAGGTTTTTTAAACCTAAGAACGTTGGTAGGAACGTTTTTGGGTGCAATAAAAAAACGGATTTGTTTTTTTAACATGGAGCCCTATGGAAAAACGGATCCGTTTTATAGAGCATTATTTATGTCACAAAAAAACTGATCCGTTTTTTAGACCACTGTTTATGTAAAAAATGGCAAAGTCCCAAAAACGTTCAGGGGCAAAGGAGGCACCAATAGCAGCCTAGAAAAATTGATTTGGCATGGAAAACACTTCCAAAAATGGATTGCTATGTGTGACATTAGCCTAAGTACTGCTTTTCCTCAAAATACCAGTGGCATACATAGTGCACATTGCAGTTCTATGCTTCCAACCACAGGAACGTCTTCACAGAAACGTTACCAGCAGCAGTGAATATTTTACCAGCAATTTCTGGGAGTCGTTCGACTGTTTTTTAGACCATCCTTTGCAATGCCAGAAGAAAAGATAAGTCTGACACATGGTCAACACCTAGCAGGGCCGGTTTTAGGCAAAGTGGGGCCCTAGGCAAAAGGTTAAAGTGGGCCCTAAATGCTCAGGCCACTTTCACATCTAACGCTTTGCTGCATTTTGCTCAATTTGCATTTCCATGCGTTTTTACCGCAAAAACGCATGCGTTTTTGTTCCCATTGATTTTAATGGAAACACATGCAAAAACGCATGTAAAAACGCATGTGCGTTTTCAAAAACAGAAAACGCATGCGTTTTTGCCAATGCTGCCCAAAACATCTGGGAAGACGTTTTGTGCTGCGTTCGCAAAAATGCATGCGTTTTGCGTTTTGGAAAACGCACATGCGTTTTGCATGCGTTTTAACATGCGTTCCCATTGAAATCAATGGGGGAAAAAACGCTAGCGTTTTTAATGCGTTTTTAGCGGTAAAAACGGCTAGAAAGGCAAATTTAGCAAAACGCACACCAACCTTAGATGTGGAACAGGCCGTAGTTATATGGTAAGAGTGACTTCATAAGTTGATTATCTAGGTCAGAATAAGAACATACTGAACATCATTTTTATTTCAATCATAAAAAAAACACAGAAATTTGTAAAAAAAAAATATATTTTTTTTTTATTTTCCGAGACCCATGATGTTTTAATTTTTGAAGATACATAGATATGTGAGGGCTTACTTTATGTGCCCTGAGCTGACATTTTTACTGATACCATTTTGAGTCAGATACAACATTTTGATCGCCTTTTATTGCATTTTATTGTAACAACGTGGTGGCCTAAAAAACATAATTCTGGCGTTTTTATTTTTTTCCCATTACGCCATTTACCAATTGGATTAATTTACTTCATATATTGATAGCTTAGATTCTTACGAACGCAGCGATACCAAATATGTGTATTTTTACATTTTTTTCACTATTTTATTGCTATTTTCAGTTCAGCTCCTTTGGGGGCCCCTAAGAGAGTGGGGGCCCTAGGCAACTGCCCAGTCTGCCCCCCCCTAACGCCGGCCCTGACACCTAGAGAGGAAGGTGCAGGAGTATGTACTGCTCAATATTGATGCCATGACTGAGGAACTGGACTCTTGTGCATTTTGGGCTTCAAAACTAGATAAGGCTGTGTTCACATCATGATCGGTTCTGCATTGAGCAATCCGCTAGAACACCAGCACTTGTCATCATCATTACCGTCTAGTAATGGCTGCATTCAGTAGTGTTAATTTTGCCATAGTGATGTATGGGTGAGCAAAATCAAAGTGCAATCAAACACAGGCACAAAAGTGCTTGCGTTTGAACGCATGCATTTTTTTGAACTGCACAGCTAAATGCTGTGAGCAGCGTTCAGCTGTGCACTTGCAAAAACGCATGTGTTCAAGCACAAGCACTTTTGTGCCTGCGTTCGAATGCGCTTTGATTCCGTTCACCCATACATCACTATGGCAGAGTTAACACCACTGAACACAGTTGTTACTAGTTGATAATGATGATGAAAAGCGCAGGCATTCTAGCGGATTGCCAAATGCAGAGCTGATCGTGATGTGAACCTAAGCTAAGCGGCATTAAGCTCCAACTTACAATATTTCAATTCTGGGACAATTTTTGCCACTTTTGTGGCAGCTGTGCCTAATTGTTGGAAAAGTGGAGACTCTTGTTAGGGTCTCTTTGCTGTGTGGTGCATTCCCTGAGCAGGGCTCTCTAAGCAGAATACCTGCTCCTGACACTTGTGCACCGCTTCCATGTACTCATAATACTCAATCTTGAAATTTTGGGACAAGGCCTCCAGCCTTACTGCTATTGTGGTCCAATAAATAATGTGGTGTGGCCCTAAATTTTAGAAAAGTGGGTACACTTGATAGGGTCTCTTTGCTTTGTCGTGTATTCTGTGAGCAGGGCTCTCTGAGCACAATATGTACTCCTGAGACTCATGCACCTCTTCCTAATTAATCAACCTTGAAATGCTAGGTCCAGGCCCCCAGCCTTTCTGCCATTGTGGCCCAATACAAAATCTAACTCTAATTTTTGGAAAAATGGGGACTCTTCTTTGAGACTACTTACTGTGTGGTGCATAACTTGAGCAGTGCTCTCTGAGTTATATGCCTACACCTGTAACTCATCCTCATTTTACCCCTCTTACTCCTTTTACTTAATGTAGAAAACTGCTGCCACTTTTTCCCTATCACTCATCCATCTGTCAATTCAAACTGAGTTTCACCCACCTCTGAAATTGAGTGAATGTGAGCCACCTCCTATTTTGAACTGATTTTGAAGAGTGTGAAGGCTGGCACAGACCGTGTCTCATGCACCCATGCTATACCATGAGACTACTTGTACTCTAGGTAGAATGATGTTTCTTTTCCTTGTGTCTTGCAGTAATATGAACAGTTTGGCAGCTTTTGGACACTTTGAAAGGTTTTTTTCTTTGTGTTTCATGTTGCCTGCCATTGATTCAATGGCGTTCAGAAGGTTCGGTGAACTGTTCATCATACAATTCGGCAAACAACCCCATATTCGGAGAACTGAATTGAATATGAACCCTCATGTGTTTGCTCACCTCTATTAGCTAGCAAAGAAAAATAGGGGATACCCCACGGCTTTTTATTTTTTTTTTTTATTAATTAGCTTTTTAAAGGTAAATAAAAGGAGAACACATCCTTTAATGCAACATGAAAGGCACAAAAGGGTGCCAGCTTACAATATATAGAGGTTAGGACTAGTGATGGGCAAACCTGCCGATGTTCGGGTTCAACAAACTCACCCAGACTTTTTTTAAATTTCGGCATTGACAGTGGCTCCAACTTGGACCTGAACCCCGAACTCGGACTGTAAAGTTATGGGATGGGGGCTAGGAGGCTGAAAAAAAGAAGAAAGACGATAGTTATTAAACAGTATTATACTTACCAGTGTCCACCTTCTCGTATATCCGGGGCTGCACATTAACTTCCTGGATATTCACTTCAGAGGGACCCAACAGCCAATAACAGATGATGTCACAGAGAACTGGCACACCAAAACCACAATGTGGTTTTTGCCACAGATCTCATGCTCGTTTGGTGCAATTTTGGCATAAAACTGCATGCATTGTGTTCAATGTGTTCATCTGCATCTCCTGGCCTAAAAAAGAACCAAAACTGCAACATAGTTGATGCCTTCTTATAAAATTATTTCTTGAAATAATTTTTAAAAAATGACGTGGGGCTTTGACCTATTTCTGTATGCCAGCCAGCTACAGAAGGCAAGTAGAAGCTGCCCCCTATTCTCAGCTGCCTATTTTTGCCTGGCTGGAAACCAAAAATATAGGGAAGCCCTTTTTTAATTATTTTAGGAATTTCAATAAATAATTAAAAAAAAACATGGGACTTCGCATTGTTTTTGGTTTCAAGACAGGTACCACTAGGCAGCTGGGGCTGGAATCCTCAGCACAGGGTGGCCCAAGCTTTCCCCCTCCCCCCCCGCTGTGAATTGCAGCTTGCATCTGCCCCAGAAAATGGCCCATTCATGGAGCTCCATGTTCTTACGCTGTATCCTGACTTTCAAATAGCCCTAGTCGCAGGGGAACACTGGGTAATAAAGGGGTTAATGCCAGCTTTGTATTGGCAGCTGGCACTAAGCCCGAAATTCATAGTGTCCGGGAATATTAGACCCACCCACTATGAATTTCTAGTAAACAGTAAAAAAAAAAACACAACACTGAGAAAAAATATTTAGAAATGAAACACAAGATGACCCTTTTTCCCATCTTAAATTAACTTTAAAAAAAACTCCCTCCGTCATAATCCACAGGGAACATCTTCAACTGTTCGCATATCTCTTTGAGCAGATGTCCATTCTCTGTGAAAGCATCTGTGGTTGGCTGTTGGGCCCCTCTGCAGTGAATATCTAGGAAGTTAATGAGCAGTACCTGAAGTAGATGTATCGAGGCAGTGAAATGCAGTAAGTATAATGCTGTTTAATAACTATTTTCTTTATTTTTACAACTCCCTCACTCCCACACCCGAAACCCAAACTGTAACACTACTTGTCCGGTACCGACCCTGAACTTTACAGTTCGGGTTCGCCCATCACTAGTTAGGACATTATATAGCTGTTTGAAATCCCCCTATTTATCAGTAAATCTATGTATTTTTCCATCTATCTATAAATCAATCTTACATCCATATATCTATCCATCCATACACTCACACTGCTGAAAAGTTGAGTAATCTTTAAACGTCTTAAAAGATTTTAAATTCTTAAAAAAATTAGCAGGCTGCAGTCAACCTAGTAGAGGCACCCCCATTATATGCGCCTCTCCTGGAACTTTGCCCTGGCTGTCTCATTGCCCAGGAGCATTGGCAAACAGGCTGATGGCATTTGAAGATGATGCTAGCTGGGAAATGTCAGCTGGCAGCAAGGCTAGAGGTTAGTAATTTTGAGGCGTCAATGAAATATCTGATATTAGTAACCAAGTTAGTAAGGATACAAAAAGCAACTCCAATAAATATTTTATTGGAAAAATAACCCCAATGCATTCCTCTTTCACCTTTTTTTCATTAAAATCCATTTGTTTAAGCTCTGTCAGCTCATTCTACACCCCTATGCTATCACTACCTGTCCCTGCACCTTGCTAGCTGATCCCTAACCATCCCTGTCTGATCTAAAAGTGCCCTATAAAGATTAAGAAAAATTATTTATAACTTACATGTAGTCTCCTTCCAGAGACTGGAAAGGTGGGTTCTGGAGCTCTATTCTCCCCCCTCAACGGCTTCTATCATGCCCCGCTGGGCGTTACTCATTCCCTTTGTGCTGTGCCACCGTTTATGAATCCCTGCCTCTTTTGCTAATATGATGCGCTGGGCCGAAACATCATATCCAGCATGGTGCATTGTGGGGGCTTATGATGTTTACAGCCCAGCTTCAATATGTGCACTGCCCATAAACCGGAGCCGGGCCGAATTTAAAAATTGTCCATGGTGGCGACCTGATTTAAAGCATCTGAGAACCACCCTTTGCTGCTCTTCACCTTCATGAAGGTAACCTCCTCCCTAACTTAGAATGTGTAGAGTCTTTTGGGAAGTTGGTCACGTAGCAGGGTTGACTTTTTGATATAGCACCTATAACCAGTCCCTTCTTTGGCTATGAAGCCAAGCCCCTTCTCCTGGATGAATGTCATCACCATGCCTCGCATACTTTAGTCGTTAAAGTCATTGACCTTAGTCCCATGCAACCATTTTTCGGCAATGGCATCTGCACGCCTAATCTCAAAAAGAAGACAATGCCAGGGTGATTCATGCCTATTAGGAAGGGATAGGGGTCCCACATGGTATTCTCCTAGTCCAAAGCCTCTGGCAGAAGTGCTACACAACGCTGGGAAATAGGGCCTATTTCCTTTTACTCCCTTCTCCTCTTCCTCCTCACCCTCCTTCTTCCTCATCCGGGATTTGCCGACCCACCAGCTGCGGCACCAGCGGCAGGTGTAATAATGCCAGGAATGTAGCAAGATCCTCCTGAGTGTGATGTCTGATGCTCTCGGCTGGCATGGGAAATGGCTCACCTCCTGACTGTGGCCTCGTCAGGCATTCGAGACCAGCACTGGATACTGACCTCATGGCATATGAGGCCCAATGCGGGTAGTGCGGTGAAGCTCCTGGTCACAAATGTGTCCATGTCCAATGCGGACTGCTCTGGATTTGGTGCTGAGGCACCCTTTACCCCTGCAGCAGTAATGAAGATCACATGCTCCAGAGCTGGCATGCCTTGCGGTGTACCCATCATGTAGTCAAACTGCGTACTGCAGGTGCATGGTAGCATAGTATAGCTGCATTGTATTGCACTGCCATGATGGCGCTGGACACTGCAGTAATGCCTCCTTGCTTTGCCTAGAGGTCTGCCTCTTCCTGTGCCAGAACACAATCACTTACAGAATATTATTGTTTGCACAATCTTGTTGCCTAGCTCCTCATTAACCCGTTAATGGGGAGGGCTTCAAAAGACACCTGACTTACAAATCCCATTTCCATGCCACAGGTAACACCTGAGCTTGCGGTTGGTGGAGTGTGTATAAGCCTGACATATTAGAATGAGAAATAAGAAAAAGAAAATAGTTTATTCTGCACCCCACCAATTCATCTGTAATGTTGATAAGGCTAGTGAGCAGCAATGCACGAAAAGGTCCAATATGAACGATACATATAACACATTTGTGCACATACCAAAAATCTGTATTCTAAATGAATGGAATTAAATTAAATAAAGTGATTGCACATTTTCAAGAAGCAATATACATAGTATTGTGTTTCATGACTTCATGAGTGTAAACAGACATATAAGACCATGTATGTGCAACTTATAATGGCCATATCTATTTTTATATGAATTGCTATCACATAAGTGTAGAAGAGATGGCCTTACTCACTGCTGACCCTCTGTAATAATAAAGATTTGCTCTTTCAGAAAAAAAAATTTAAATAATTAAAAAAAATAAAAATAAAAAAAATATATAAGAAAAATATTAATTTCTTTTCATCAGATGTTTAAAGGATATTGTAAGGCCCTGGACTTCACAGCTGCTGCCACATTTGGTACTTTTTCCAAAATTCAAACTCCATTTTTCCCAAATTTTCCCTCCACCTGCAAACTCCAGGAAGCTTAAAAAATTATTTTAAAGCACCCAAAAATTCTACAGGTTGAAAAAAACAGTAGACCCAATGGCTGGGAGCATTCCTAACCACTTCCAAAGAGTGTTTTGGCCCTAATCAATCAGGGCAAGTTTTAGGCCCATTTTAAATGTCACACTTTTTTCCCAAACAAAGCCGCATTTACCAATTTTTTGGTAAATTGCTCGGTTCTCTGATCGCAAACTGAATTTTCAATGTTCGTGCCAAGTTTGAAGTTGGCAGACAAGTTTGGGGAAAATCCACTTATCTTTAATGTTGATGTATTCTATGTCATCAGTTTTACCACACAGCAGGGCTAAACAGGGGCGCTATTATGTTATGGAGCACAGATGTTGCTGGAGTAGCTTATGTGCAACATTTGCAGAGCACCTAAGGTGCCAGAACAACAGAAAACACCCCAAAGTGACCCCATTGTTGAAATTACACCTATTAATTTATCTAAGGCTGCTGTCACTATTTTGTGGAATTCATGTCATGATTTTTTTTCTGTAGAATTGCAAACATGCCAGTTTAGTTCCATTTAAATACATTCTGCCCAGCTTGAGCTTGTGAAGTCATAAACTCTATAAATTGGGCTCTCAATAATCTATTATATAATTGCGAATGGCTTTTTTGCCCCCGGCGTGGTCATGTGGATATGCGCGAAGCATTGGCCGCGAAGCGGCCATTGCGAGTCGCCGTGGTCATGTGGACACGCGCGAAGCATTGGCCGCGAAGCGGCCATTGCGAGCACTTCTAAGTCGACTCGCAATGCGAGCCGGCGTGGTCATGTGGATACGCGCGCAGCATTGGCCGCTGCGCGGACATTGCGAGTCGACTTAGAACTGCTCGCAATGGCCGCTTCGCGGCCAATGCTGCGCGCGTATCCACATGACCACGCCGGCTCGCATTGCGAGTCGACTTACGACTGCTGCGAGTCAGAGACTCGACGTACTAGAATCCCGATGCATGTGCATCGGGCTCCCAGCTAGTAATAAATAATGGCAAACATGTAGCCATTTAATGAAGTTTAGTCACAATATGGCTCAGAAGGTTTTGGGAGTGCAGATTTCACTGGATTTAATTTGAGGAGGGGGGAGCTGTGTCACTGTCTTTGAGAGTAGTGAAAAGGAAAGAAACATGTATAATTGACTGGAATCAAAGAGATTCTAACAAATTGGTATTTTTTAGAAATATCAAGGTATAATTTTATTGAAGTATCAAAAGACAAACAAAAGCACACAATTAAAAACTATTTAAAAAGTGCAAGCCAGGTACTCAGTGCCCACAACACATGTATAAGTCACTTTCTGAGGTATATTTCCTCTATCAAGTTCCCTTAGGTTGAATATTCCCTTAGGTGACATTATAATAAGAGTATCATGCTGGCCAAGGTCAAGAAGCATCAGTAGATGTAAATAGTCATACATGGTCTAAAATACAAACACAAAACTGTGATATAAAGCTCTCAATATGAAACTCTCAGTATTTACATATTTATTTTTCACAAAGAAGAGTCTCAGTGTATACCTATTTAGCAGTAACCCCTAGATCTCAAATAACTGACAAAAAGAGGAAGTCAGGTGTACATCATAAGCCAATACGCTATAAATTCACACGTTACATATGCCGATACATGAGATATTGTGATATATTCAAAAATTTTAAAAAACAAGTACCTGTGTGCGAAGAACCATTAGTAGAGCCACAAAAAAGTAACTAAGCAGAAAAAATCATAAGGTCCCTAATAATACATGTAAATCCTATGCATAAGGACAGTGCAGAAAGAACCTGTCCAAGCTGTGGTTTGAACTAGATATTATACTCCAAAGTTGAAAGAATCAAAAATCAGAGTTTTAGGCGCTAAACACCATTAATAGGATCACATAAGATAACCAAGCAAAAAAACACAAAGGATTTTTTGGAGAGAATCCACAGAGATCATATGATTGAGAAACAGCACAAATGGATCATACCAGACTGCATGTACTGAAATTAGTGCAAAGATTGCATTAGGAAAATGAGCCAACAAGCCATGAAGGCTAAATAGACATGTCTCCTGTATTTGGGCTTAAAGAGATGTGGGCAGATGGCAGTGGCACCCTGTATGCCCTATGAGTGTCATTGCTTCATCAGGGTCTGGAGCCTGTGAACACAATATTTTTGTCTTTAAATAGGCATTTAATGATGTAGATTACCTGCTGCTGTGAGGTATTGCCTCCCCGCAGTGACCGGAAACACCCGGTGTGCAGGTCTGAAGGGAAGTATAATCTCCATTGCTAAGCGACGCCTGCTCGTCAGAGTTGTAGGGCAGGAAGTATCATTACCGTCGCTAAGCGATGGCAGCGCAAGCGCGGACCGGCTGGTCACAGGGCACTATAGAGATCCTGCAATCAGCAGGATCTATCACTAGTGGTCATGAAGGAGTTTGCTTTAGGGAGTATCTATCACTATTCACTAGTGATAGATCTTGCCTAAAGCAAACTCCTTTATGACCACTAGTGATAGATCCTGCTTAAAGCAAACTCCTTCATGACCACTATTGATAGATCTTACCTAAAGCAAACTCCTTCATGACCACTAGTGATAGATCCTGCTGATTGCAGGATCTCTATAGTGCTCTGTTACCGGCCGGTCCACGCTTGGTGACGGTAATTTCAAATTTTGAATACTTCACAATATCTCATGTATCAACACATGTGAATTTACAGTCTATTGACTTATAATGTACCCCTGACTTCCTCTTTTTGTCAGTTATTTCCTATCTAGGGTTACTGCTAATTAGGTATACACTGAGACTCTTCTTTTATTAATTTGTGAAAAATACATAAGGAAATACTGAGAGTTTCATATTGAGAGCTTTATGTCACAATTTTGTGTTTATATTTTAGAACATTTATGACTATTTACATCTAAAGATCCTTCTTGACCTTGACCAGCATGACACTCATATTATAATGTCACCTAAGGGAATATTCTGCTTTCTTATAGAGGAAATATACCTCAGAAAGTGACTTATACATGTGTTGTGGGCAGTGAGTACTTTGATACTTCAATACAATTATACCTTGATATTTCTAAAAAATACCAATTTGACAGAATCTCTTTGATCCCGATCAATTATACACGTTTATTTCCTTTTCACTACTCTCATATTCATACACAACGTGGGACTGGCGGATCATGTCCTAGTGCCACCCAAAACCTTTGTTCTTCACTTTTTAAGTCTTTGTTCTGCTAGTAATGTAGAAAACCCTATATCTCCAGTGACAGATGATGGACCTGAGTGGGGGCTGATTTTATATGAGATAGGTTAGGGTTTTTATTTGATAAAATTGTGGAGTACATAACATTTTTTGATCACTTTTAGCATAAAGCTAAGATCAATTCTTAACTAATTTAATTCAGACGGGGCCTCTCATTAAAATGAGGCAGATTAAGGAACTGTGGGCTTCATAAAGCATCTGTTCTCTTGGTAGACATATTTTTAGGCAAGGAACTGGGGGTCATTCCTACTGGTGTACAAAAAAGAAGCCAAGAAATGGGACCTTCCTGAAACAGAGATCAAACGGAGCTGAAAATGACTTTATTTGCCTCATTATAGTAAATTGTTAGTTGTTGTTTTTTTATGATTTGTGGTTTTTGAGATTTACATGGAAATCCCTACAAAAGGGCTCAGCAAAGAGCACAGGATAAATGTGATCCAAAACTTATTCCAATTTTTGGGAGGTAGAATGAAAAAATAGGAATATAAGAATAGACACTCGCCTTCCCTTAGGAGCTTCAAAAAGAACCTGAAAGCTCATCTATTCCAACAAGCCTACAACCTATGATGAGTTCCAGCGCCTCCCCACAACACGCTTGGCGCTTCCCCTCCTATCGTGTCCTCTCCCACCCCTGTAGACTGTGAGCCCTCGTGGACAGGGTCCTCTCCCAACGTGTATCAGCAAGCCTTGATCGTTCATATGTACTGTATTTGTCCTTGTTACCCCCACTTCTAATGTAAAGCACCATGGAACCAATGGTGCTATATAAATAAATAAATAAATAATAATAATTATAGTTCTTATTTTTATTTCTGCACAGTTCATAGAGCAGTATTAGTAATAGGACGGTTTTATTCTTCATGTTGGTGGGATTACAGTGATTTATATTATTTGTGTTTATTTAATGTCATGTCAGTATTGCACTGTAAAATGCTAGTTTAATAAATATTTTTGGTCACCATATTCTGAGAACTGTAACTGTTTTATTTTTTGGTGAACAGAGTTTAATGAGAGCGTACTTTTGTACAACAAGTTGGAGTTTTTTTTTAACCATTTTGCCTATATAACATTTTGATAGCTTTCATTCAGGTTGTTCAGATACAGGAGAAACAAACACCAGCAATTCACCCTGTGGTAAAAGTAATAAAACTGATCTATTCTTCAGGTCGGTACGATAACAGTGATTCCATATTTATAGTTTTCTATGCTTTGCTACTTTGAATCACTGAAAACTATATTTTTAGTGATGGGCGAATCCTAAATTACTCGGAATCGCTTGACTCTAGCGAGTCCGAGCCCGGGACTCGCTACTCGTTGCGAGTCTAGCGAGTCCAATCTTAATGAATGGGGAAGCGAGTAATAGCGAGTAGTGTGCGATTTAGAAATTGCAGATGTGTCTCGGAAGCTTCAGGCTCTATCTGCTAGGACTCGTTACTCTGCGAGTTTCCCAGCGTTTACTCACAGTAACGAGTCCAATGCAAATCAATGGCAATCCTAGTTTTGTCAAAGGCTCTGACAAAACTAGGATTGCAATTGTCTTGCATTGGACTCGCTACTGTGCCAGTGATAGCAGGGAAACTCGCAGAGTAAGAGCTGTCTGCTCTGTGCAGCTCCAGGGTCCTAGAGCCCGCCTGCTGCCTGATGTAGCAGAGCTGAGATTGTTCTCAGTCTGCTCATTCCCTGTGCATAGACATCTATATCTATGCACAGGGGATGTAGCAGAGAGGACATCGCGTTTTGGACTACGTCGGACGGAAGAGGATTTTTTTAATTAAAGATGGAGTCCCTAATGGCTTTTTTTTTTATTTCTAATAAAAAATTTTCTCTGTGTGGTGTCTTTTTAACCCTTAATTGGAGATTCTTAGTGGCCGGGTCAAACCTAGCCTGACATTAAGAATCCCGGGCTTAATACCAGCTTGTATAACAAAGGTGGTATTAACCCCTTTATTACCCAGCGTGCCACCGCCACCAGGGCCGCTGGAAGAGCGGGGTTCAGCGCCAGAGGATGGCGCTTCAATGAATGCGCCATCTTCTGGGGCGGCTGCGGGCTGAAATTTGCAGCGGGGGGTGCCCAGAAAGCTTGGGCCTCCCTGCGCTGCGGATTCCAGCCCCCAGCTGCTTAGCTGTACCTGGCTAGACATAGAAATTGCGCGGATCCCCACGCGTTTTTTTTTTATTATTTCATGAAATTCATGAAATAATTAAAAAAAGGGCTACCCTATATTCTTGTGTCTGGCCAGGTACAAATAGGCACCTGGGGGTTGGGGGCAGCCCGTCGCTGCCTGCTGGATCCGGCTGGTTCCAGAAATACGGCGAAGCCCACGTGAAATTTTTTTCTGACAAATCCATAAAACAATGTAAATAAAAGGGACTGCATCTTTATTAACCCCTGGACCATGGGCGAGGGGTTAATAAAGATGCAGTCCCTTTTTTAGGATTGTGTTATTGATTTATAAAAAAAAAAATTACATGGGCTTCGCCGTATTTCTGGAACCAGCCGGATCCAGCAGGCAGCGACGGGCTGCCCCCAGCCCCCAGGTGCCTATTTGTACCTGGCCGGACACAAGAATGTAGGGGAGCCCTTTTTTTTTATTATTTCATGAATTTCATGAAATAATAAAAAAAAATGCGTGGGGCTCCGCGCAATTTCTATGTCTAGCCAGGTACAGCTAAGCAGCTGGGGGCTGGAATCCCCAGCGCAGGGAGGCCCAAGCTTTCTGGGCACCCCCCGCTGCAAATTGCAGCCCGCAGCCGCCCCAGAAGATGGCGCATTCATTGAAGCGCCATCCTCTGGCGCTGAACCCCGCTCTTCCAGCGGCCCTGGTGGCGGTGGCACGCTGGGTAATAAAGGGGTTAATACCACCTTTGTTATACAAGCTGGTATTAAGCCCGGGATTCTTAATGTCAGGCCAGGTTTGACCCGGCCACTAAGAATCTCCAATAAATGGTTAAAAAGACACCACACAGAGAAAATTTTTTATTAGAAATTTAAAAAAAAAGCCATTAGGGACTCCATCTTTAATTAAAAAAATCCTCTTCCGTCCGACGTAGTCCAAAACGCGATGTCCTCTCTGCTACATCCCCTGTGCATAGATATAGATGTCTATGCACAGGGAATGAGCAGACTGAGAACAATCTCAGCTCTGCTACATCATGCAGCAGGCGGGCTCTAGGACCCTGGAGCTGCACAGAGCAGACAGCTCTTACTCTACGAGTTTCCCTGCTATCACTGGCACAGTAGCGAGTCCAATGCAAGTCAATTGCAATCCTAGTTTTGTCAGAGTCTCTGACAAAACTAGGATTGCCATTGATTTGCATTGGACTCGTTACTGTGCGAGTAAACGCTGGGAAACTCGCAGAGTACCGAGTCCTGCGAGTCCCTTACTACTCACAGAGTAACGAGTCCTAGCGAGTAGATTCGCCCATCCCTATATATTTTACAAAATTTAGTTTATTTTTGCATCGCATTGTTCTGGGAGCTGTAATTATTTCCTTGTATTAGCTATATTAGGGCATATTTTTACTATTACAGTTTGATTTTTTTGTGTTTGTTTATTCTATTCAATTATATTTAACTATTTTTACTTTTTCGCTTAGTCTCAGTGTAAGAAATGAATATATTTTTCTTTGAAAATTGGTCTCAAGTGCTGCAGTAATCATGCACTTCACCGCCAAAAAACTGTCAGTAACCCACTGACAAAAACTGTTGGACCCTAGCTCTGACAGGCTTCTGCACCCTGGGGTAATCGGATGACTTCAGGGTACCATGGTTATGATTAGGCTCCAACAATTACAATCAGGGGATCTTGTCAATCGGGGATTTTTAACCCCCTTTTAGCCACCTAGAGGCCACTGTCCCATTTGACAGTGGTATTTGAGGGGTTAATTGGCCCA
Organism: Allobates femoralis; assembly: GCA_033576535.1. Taxonomy (NCBI): domain Eukaryota; kingdom Metazoa; phylum Chordata; class Amphibia; order Anura; family Aromobatidae; genus Allobates; species Allobates femoralis. The sequence goes on from JARQOC010000002.1 coordinate 357,132,459, forward strand.
AACGGGTTCCAAATCGATTGGGAGCAGTGTCAGTTGTCACATGCAGCTGTAACATGTGCTACTTTCACCCATGGGATGCACTATTTACTTATTCATTAGTATTTTAAAATTACAGTAATAAAAAAACATTTGCTTTAATGCAAAATGGTGCTAATTACAACTAGCAATAGTACTCTTTCAGAGATATACAGTAAGTCCATGCAGGAGCCAGCACTTGTGTTTTTATGTAAAAAGTATACTTTATTAAAACACATTACAAAAATAGATGGCTGAGGACAGTGACACATAAAAAATGTCATGGCTGAGAGGAAATGCACACAATTTCAGGCAATGTGTTTCTCATACTAAAGACCAAGCCGGTTAGAAATTTGTTGCCTGACATTGTGTGCATTTCTTCTTATATTTGTTTTATGTGCCATTATCTTCAGCCTACAATATTAAAAGCCTCCTTTTAATGGAAAAACACAAATGCTGGCTCCTGTATGGACTTAAATTGTGTGCATTACCACAAACTGATCATAGGGCCTATTTTAACTTTCATAATTGAAAAGAGACTACAGTGGGCATGTGAACATCAAAGCTGGTCTATGAGAAAATGAAGAAGACAGTCTGGTCTAATGGATCATATTTTCTTTTATGTAATGTGGTTTTCTTGGTGAATATACACTATTTAATTAGGGCAGAGATGGCACAAGGATCAATTATCTCAAGCTGATAAGCTAGTTGAAGAAGTGTAGGGTATTGTGGACAATGATCTGTTGAGAAACCATAGGTAATAGAATTCATGTGAATATTATAGTTGTAATCAGAAGTTTACATACACTATATAAAAAAACACACATTCATGTTTTTTTTCAATATCTGACTTGAGATCAGAATAAACGTTTCCCGTTTTAGGCCAATTAGGACTACCATGATTAGTAATATTTGGCAAATACGAGAATAATGAGAGAGAATGTTTAAGACTTTTATTACTTTTTAAAAAGTCAAAAGTTTACATTTCATTAATATTTGGTACCTTTGCCCTCAAACTCTATGACTTGGGTCAAATGTTTTGGATATCCTTCCTCAAGCTTCTCACAATTGTTAGTATGAATTTGGGCCTATTCCTCCTGACAGAACTGATTTAACTGAGCCATGTTTGTAGGTCGGCTTGCTCACACCTGCCTATTCAGGTTTGCTCATAAATTTTTAATAGGATTGAGATCAGGGCTTTGTGATGGCCACTTCAAAACATTGACTTTGTTATCCTTAAGCCACTTTGTAACCAGTTTGGCAGTGTGCTTCAGGTAATCTTGTTTCAACCCAAGCTTTAACTTACTGGCTGATGTCTTGAGATGTTGCTTCAGTATTGCCACTCAATCTTTTTTCCTCATGATGCCATCCATTTTGTGAAGTGCACTACCCGCAACATGATGCTGGCACCCATGTGTTTCACAGTTGGCATGGTGTTCTTAGGCTTCCAAGTGTCTCCTTTTTGCTCCAATTGTAACGATCGCCAATATAGCCAAACAGTTCAATTTTAGTTTTGTGACACCACAGAACATGTCTGCAAAAATGTAGGTCTTTGTTCTTGTGGCATTTGCAAAAATTAACCTGGCTTTTTAATGTTTCTTTTGGAGTAAAGGTTTCTTCCTGTCAGAGCGGCCTTTCAGTTCATTTTGATACAGTACTCGTTTCACTGCGGATGATGACACAATCTTACTAGCTTCCACCATCATTGTCACAAGATCTTTTGCTTTTGTTCTTGGGCTGATTTGCATGATTTGGACCAAAGCACAGTCATCTCTGAGACACAGAACCCTCTACTTCTTAAGCAGTATGGCTGGGGTCACACTTGGCATGAGTTTTTTTAGTGCCTTAATAAAATGCATGCGTTTTTTAAGGTGATGATGGCACCCTGCGTTTTTGCATGCGTTTTTAAATCAGCACCCAAAAATAGTGCATGCACTATTTTTTGGTGCTGTTTTAAAAACGCATGCGTTTTTTTGAAACATGGGCCCCATGGAAAACACATGCGTTTTTTGATGGTACTAATGTGCATGCGTTTTTGATGTCAGCTAATCACATAATTGCAAAAACGCACACAAAAACGCATGGTATTGTCACACATGCGTTTTTGCTATTAACACATGCGTTTTTGCTATTAGGGCATGCGTTTTTTTAACATGGGGGCCTATGGGTGCGTTTTTACATGTTTTTTTTAAAAATGCAGGTCTCCAAAACTCATGAAAAAAACGCAAGTGTCGACCCCAGCCTATGATTGCTGGACATTTCCCGTCTTGTTTGTACTTACATATAGTTGTAATTGTTAGTACAGATTAATGAGGCACATTCAGGTATCTGGAAATTTCACACAAGGATGAGCCAGAATTGTGAAAGACCATAATTCTCTTCCTGATATCTTGGCTAATTATTAAGACTTTCCTATGATGCTACACAATGAAGAAGTGTTTCAGGTGTACATTGAAATACATCCACAGGTGTGTCTCCCATTAACTCAATTGTTGCCAATAAACAGATGCTTCGAAACACATGACATCATCATATAGATGTCCCAAATTGTTTAAAGTCATAGTAAGCTTAGCGTATATAAACTTGTGACTTTGTAGAAAGTAATAAAAATGCCTCAAAACATTCTCTCTATTATTCTGGCATTTAGCAAATATTAAAAATTAAGGTAATCCTAATTGATTTAAAATGAGAAAAGTTTATTCTGATTTCATGTCAGACAGTGAGAAAAACATACATGTGTGTCTATTTATATATCGTATGTAAACATTTGGTTTCAACTGTACTTTCACGCATGCCACCTACCTAAGCATTGTTCCAAACTAAGTATAGATCTTCATGAATTGTCGAATTCATGGCTTTTCAAGTCTTATGCCAATTTGATGACATCCCTGAAGTAGTCAGCCTCTAATTTAATTGTCTTTCAATAGGGTAATGTGCCCTGCAACACTGTTTAAGAGTCTAAGTGTTTACTTGCCCTCCAAATTCCAAGATCTCAGTACAATAAATCATATGCAGCATATGCATGAAAATCAGTCCAATTCAATAAGTCATGTATCAGATGCTAAGGTATTGGTGCCATTATATACAAATAAACCTAAGACGTTTTGGTTAGTAGATATGCTTACTTACCAGATCTGTTTTGGGTCTTTTTAAAGGACAAAACTATAAAATCAGATTGACATTCATTTTGAAGTAGCAGTGAAGAAGCTTTTAAGACTGACTCACCTATGCATAATATTAAGAATCCTCCACATATGTGAAATTATTCTTGTTTTTTCCTAATCCTTAATCTTTGAAATAGTAGATTGGTTTATAGTATTTCAGATTATAGTTAATAAGGATTGATAGGTGATAGGTAGACAGAAATATCGATAGATAAATGATAGAGATATAGCAGCTATATGGATAAGCCTAATGTATATAGCTCTTTCCTACAGTAAGATGCATGAATAGAGATTAATGCCCCTGACCATAGTGATCACTAAGTAAAAAAAGAGGCTGTTGCCATTTAACTGACTGCAGATTTGTACCCTATGTGACTGCAGACTTGTGAATCCTGACAGCGTGCAAGTTTCTCCTGTTCCAGTGGCGGGAACTGGCAGGCATATGATTGCAAGTATTCAATTTGCATACATGTGTTTATATGCTGACTAGACATGCATGGTCCCTCTCAATACAAGTGAATGTAGGTAGGCCAGAAACGTCTAGAAGGAATGTGGGCCAGATGTATGCATATCTGTATACTTGCGTCACTTGACTGTCTGCTCCCTCTGGCACCAAGGAATTATGACAGTGCATACATAGTCACATAGAGTTACTGTAGACTTGTAGCCCAAAACTGGATAACAGCTTAAAGATCACGAAAAAGTCAGTAATTTGTAGAAAGACTGATATAAAAATTGAAAGATCAAATTAAAGTCTTTAAAGTAGGTTTGGCTCAATGGTGTTGTGAAAATAAATTATAGGCAACACAGAAAAGTAAGAAACCATTTTTTTCCACTCATATGTAATAATCTCTTTTCATATGTTTATTCCTTAAATGAACCCAACTATTCCCTTGCAGCTTGCATAGGCTTTAATAAATCACTAGCACATTAACTTTCTTATTGCCAGACCATAAAGTGCTAATTGCTTCATAATTGCCAAATATGCTAATTAATGCTTTCCTCCGGGCACTTTAAATAAACCAGTAGTGAGTGAAAAAGGCAAAAGAAGAAAACAAACACAAAAAGCAAACAATGTCAGGCAGAATTGGCTCAATTTATATATTTAATAATCCTTTATTATTTCAGTCTTAAAACAAGTCAGTTCATACAAAATACTCCAGAAAAATTAAGAAAAGTGAACAAAGATATTAGTTTGTTTATTTATCATTGTTTCATGTCATAGATTAAGCCCTTTGTTGAAGAGGAGCATTTACTCTTAGTCAAAACAGCATCTGAAAGTCTCTGCCAGGGACTTCTAGTAGAAAGCAGAACAGTAACAAGATAATTACCAAATGCAAATGATTGCTGTTCCTAAAAAACACATTTAGCTCTTGGGATTTTTCTCTTCATTGCTCTGCTGAGCTTTGGTTGACAAAAGAGAGTCCAAGTACATATCAGTGTTGGGACATTCACTACACAATGTAAAAAGAAATATTTGCATGGATTGTTCAAGTCATTCTTTAATCTAAGGATAATCTCTATTGTACATGAATGTGCCAAATATAAGATTCCCAAAAATATTTTTGTTCTTGAAATGTGATATAAATATATTTTAGCTGAAAGTAAAAAGGAAACCTGATATTCCAGTTTTGCAAAAGCTTTTTTGTAATATACTTGCATTTCAACAAGAAAAAAATTTATTGTCTAATCTAAATCCACAAGTCTGTAATTATTTTGTGTGACTGAAGACTTGTGAATCCTCACAGCACAAAGAGCATACAGCAGGGGCAGACATATCATTGGTGCAGCCTGTGCAGGCGCACAAGGGCCCATGAGGGAAGGGGGCCTATTTTCACATCTAAAGCAGCTAAAATTGTATATCAAAATGAGCTGTTAGACTATAAACGGCCTATTTACTATTCTTGCACAGAGGTCGCTTTTACGTCTATATCCACCATTGGCATGCGGTATGAGGATTCTCCAGTGTCAGAGCTGGAAATTCTTCACAATGCTTATTGTATACTCGTGGCCACGTGACCACTATTCCCAGCTTTCACACTGATAAATCTTTGCAGGGCACAGTGCCTGTGATGTGAGGATTCACAAGTCTGCAGTCATATATCAGTGACTGCAGATTTGTGAATTTAGACTAGACCAGCTCTTTAAGGCTAGGGTCAGGCTTGCATCTGGCCCCAGGCAGGCATAGCGCATAGCATTAACGGAATGTAACGCTATGCGCCGCCTGCTCTATGCATCACTATGGTAACATGATACTTAATGGAGCCACCGGCTCTACAGACAATCCCCGGATATGCGCTATTGCAGCTCGCACAGGAAAACACTGCAGACCGTGTTTCCTGTGAACTCTTCAAGAGCGCATATCAGGGGATTGTCTGTGGAGCTGGCGGCTGCGGTAAGCATTATGTTACCATAGTGATGCATAGAGCAGACGGAGCATAGCGTTACATTCCATTAACGCTATGCGCTATGACTGCCTGGAACTAAGTTTTTAAAGGATATGCCAGGCTACGGCCACACGCAAGTCTGACCCTAGCCTAAGGCTGGGTTTATATGTTTCAATCGTTTTGCACATTTTATTTGCAAGAGCCATGTAACACTGTAGTAATTGTATAGTTTCTGTGCACAATCACTTTATCTTGCATGGAAACAGCTGTTTTATGTGAAAGAACATATAGCCGATTATAATGGCTGTGTGGTTGTTTAACTAACTCAGCCATTTCAGTGTAAAATAAAGTGAAATAGTCTACCAAGACAGCCCATGAGGCTGTTTTACTGTAGCTCTTTTGAAGATAGATGCTACCCACCTTGTTGCTTGGTAGTGTGCACAGAAATTGCACGGTAAACATGAAACATAGTGTGCAGTGCTCTTCTCCACCCTTTGTGTAACATAGCCATTCTAAAACAAAGTATATAACTGCCATTAAACGGAAATAGTGTAGGTGTCCTACTATAATGAATTAGTATCTGATGTTAAATGCTAAATTGTAGGAAAAACCGTGACAAAATTTTGGGAAGCAAGGTGTGTAAAAGTCCGCGCTGCTGAGTCCACAGGAAACACAAGGAATGCAAGATATATCTTGTAGCAGTATTCTTTTTTATTTCCTATGCGTTTCGGTGCAGTTCCATGCACCTTCCTCAGGGATATTGCATTTCCTGTGGACTCAGCAGCACGGACTGTTACACACCTTGCTTCCCAAAATTTTGTCATGGTTTTTCCACGTGCGAGTGGTCGGTGGAGGTCCTGCAGCAGCTGACATTACTTTCATGCCTTCAAACCATTTGTGGGTCACACAACTGGAATAGGTGAGTGGAATCTATATACACTACCCATACTGTCAGTGTCACTTTTGATAGGGCACTATTGCGCCTCTTGTTCCCCCATTTTTATTGTTAAATTGTAGGAAACAAATAGTTGAAGAATTAGTCTAAAGAGATTAAAAGCAGACAGAAAAGACAAAAGCTTCTTTAATGTGTACAGCGGCATGCAAAGTTTGGGCACCCGTGGTCAAATTACTGTTATAGATAACAGTTAAGCAATTTGAAGATGAAATGATATCCAAAAGACAAATATTAAAGAATACACATTTCCTTTGTATTTTAGACAAAATATATTGTCATCATTAATATTTTAAAAATTACAAAATGTAAAACAGGCTGATGTAAAAGTTAGGGCAACTTTGGAGATTTGTGTGGTCGAATAACTTTGACCAAAGTTTCAGACCTTAATTAACCAGTTAGGATTATGCCTTGTTCACCACCATCATTAGGAGAGGCCAGGTGATCAAATTTTACAGCTTTATAAAAACCCAGCCTCCTCTAACTTTGTGCCAAAAACAGCATCCATGGGTTCTTCTAAGCAGCGCCTAGCACTATGAAAATAAAAATGGTGGAGGCCTACAAAGCAGAAGAAAACTATAAGAAGCTAATAAAGCATTTTCAAGTTGCCTTTTTCTGAGTTTGAAATGTAATTAAGAAATGGCAGTTAACAGGAACAGTGGAGGTCAAGATAAGCTCTCTAAGATTAAGCAAAAATTCAGTGAGAGCTGCTTGTAGGATTGCTAGAGAGGCAAATCAGAACCCCCACTTGATTGGAAAATACCTTTAGCAAGATTTAATAGACTCTGTAGTTGTGGTATATTGTTCTATTCTTCAATGACACCTTCACAAATATGTTAGTCATGGAAGGATCATCAAAAGAAAACCCCCTGGTCCTCACCTTAAAATTCAGCATCAGATGTATGCAAAAGAAAATCTAAACAAGCATCTTGCCAATCATTACCATGGGGGTGGATCAATAATGCTTTGTGGTTGTGTTGCAGCCAATCACTGAACAAATCAAATCACTGGTAGAGGGTACAATGGATTCCATGAAGTCTCAACAAATTCTTGAAGCAAACACGACACCATCAGTAAAAAAAAAACTGGTTGAAAAGGCAATAGCTTTTACAAAATGGATAAAGAACCTAAACAAACATCAAAATCTTCAAAATGCGAAGGTTAAGGTTCTACAAAAGGGGGCGTGGCCTGACTGCACATGCTGGAGGTCACCTAATTCAGGAGCTCCCGGACCCGCGGGCTTAAAGCGGCTTTTATAGCGGCCACACCGACCATACTGACCCTGAAAACTTCACAACCCTTCCCTATCTGATCCTGCACCGATGGGGAAATCCAAAAACCTCCAGGAGTTGACCTCAAGCCGGGTATCGGACTACTTCCCTCCGGGCCGCTCTTCCTCACTCTCTGCAACCAATATGGCGCCAGCCTCTCCTAGAGCGGCGCGAGCTTCCCGCCGTGATCATCAGCTACAGGGCTCAACAGCAGCCTCACTACCCCCAGAGACCCCGGTCACCCTGGCACTGATGAAAGAGCTCTTGGGAGACCTCCGGTCGTCCCTACAAGAGGACATGACAACTGCACTAGCTGACCTGCGGGGTGAGGTGGCGGATCTCGGCGGGAGAACGGACCATGTGGAGAACAAGCTGGCTGAGCTGATCCGCTCCCACAACCAATTAATGGACGATCATGATCAGCTCCGCCACACAGCAGACCTAATCCAAGCCAAAAATTGTGACCTAGAAGACAGGAGCCGGCAAAACAATATTAGACTCCGGGGAATTCCTGAATCGGTCCCTCCAGAGGAACTGCGTGCACTTTTACAAAACTTCATGTCAGAGGTTCTCCCTGACCTCCAACCGCGCGATCTCAAAATAGATCGCATCCACAGAGTGCCGAAGCCCCCTGGGATCAGAGCTGAACTCCCCCGTGACGTCCTCGGGCGCATACACTTCTATGAAGCAAAGGAGGACTTTCTGAGAGGCCTGCGGACTGCAACATCACTATCTCCACAGTTTGCCAACCTGGAAGTGTTTCCTGATTTGTCTCCTGGGACTTTAACGCTACGCCGTGCATATCGGCCATACACTACACTCCTGAGAGAAAAGAACATCTCCTACAGATGGGGTCGCCCGACCCGTCTCCTCATACAAAAGAATGAGAAGCTCCATGTGTGCCTCTCCCCTACTAGGGCTGCCCAGCTCCTGAAAACATGGAACCTGATTCCGCCTTCTTCTGGAGCTTCTGAAAGATCATCCCAACACAGCCCAGAAAACTCATCTTCCCAGCGACGCAGGATTGACCCGGAGTGGAAGATCGCCTGAACCCAACATCGGTCGGGTGTGGATTAACTTTCATTCCTCTCCCTTTGGCGAGGAAAGGATGCCCGCGGGACTGCTTTCCTGGACTTATCATCTGCCTCCCAGGTCGTATCCTTCTATTTGCTTACTTTATCTTCACTACTCTTTCTATACCTCTGATTGGTCTCCCCACTGATCACTAACCTCCTCTTTCTATTCCTCCTTTCTCCTCTTATCTCCTTTCCTTACTTTACACCATTCTCTTTGACCTCGGGAGTGAAGCCCCGCTGAGCGAGAGTGCAGACACATTCTCCTCGCTCTTATCTCTCTGAGTGGAACTCAGATAAAGACTACTAATGTTTGGTTGTAGTTTTGTGACTCTTTTTTTTAGTCACATACTGACTTTTATTTTTTTCTTTTTAACTTTTCTTTTGAGCAGCCATCTTGCTCATTTTGGTATACACTGGGTTAGATGGTTTCTCTTCCCAGCTGTAACCCTGTTCTTGCAAACTTGCTATGTTTTATGCATTCCTTTTATATCCCTGTCCCTGACCGCTTCCCTATGTGCAGAACTGACTTTGGAAATTATTATGATTGTTGGTATGCTTGTAATAACTTCTAATTCTGTATTAAGATGCCTATATCTGTGATATCGTTAAACGCAAACGGCCTAAATTCCCCACATAAGCGTTCACTACTATACTCACAACTAAGAAAGTCTCGACCGGGGATTGTTTTCCTTCAGGAGACACACCTGTTGGAGGGAGACAATGTCCGTGTCTCTCCAAAACAGTTTCCTCACAGATACTTTTCCAATGCCATGACAAAGAAAGCTGGCGTAGCAATATTCATTGGCAATGATATTGCTTTTGAATTTATTTCAACCATCACAGATCCTGAAGGGCGCTACCTACTACTGAAGTGCCGACTGAACGACGCCGTGTATTCCCTCTTGGTCCTGTATGCTCCTAATTCTAGACAATCATCCTATTTGAGAAGGTTGCTTGAACAGCTCACCCCAGATATGACCGGGCACAAAATTATTGCGGGAGACCTAAATGCCCCATTATCCAGAATACTGGACTGTTCCTCTTCTGCCACTTATAGAGCAGATCTAGGCGATTTGATACACGCCTTCCATATGCATGACATTTGGCGCTATCTACACAGCACCGAGAGGGACTATACATTTTTCTCGCCCCGACACAAGTCGTTCAGTCGCATTGACTATATCCTAATAAATGATTCCCTCCTCCCTATCTGTACCAAAGCTAGCATTGGTACCGCAACTTGGTCCGATCACGCTCCCATACACTTGACCATCTCCGACTCCCTTTCCTGTGAATCGAGAGCTCACTGGAGAATAAATGAATGCCTGTTGGCCTCTGAAGCCAATATAGAGACCTTACAGGGTCAACTCTCTGAATTTTTCTTAATAAATAAAACGCATGACATTACACCAGATACACTCTGGTATGCGCAAAAGGCAGTGATGAGGGGTAATCTGATTAAATTGGCTTCATTGGCTAAACGAAAATACGAGGAGACTCTGGAATCCCATCTGATCAAGATTAAATTATTGGAGCGTGAATGTGCAGAGACCCCCACCACAGTTCTCCTCGCAAATCTGGCGACCGCCAGACATCAACTACGTAGTTTCTTACTCACCAAAGTAGAATTTCATCTTAAAAAAGTCAAAGCCCGATTTTACGGCATGGGAGACAGGGCAGGTGCAATTCTTGCTCGTCGGATAAAGAAAGTAGAAGCACGGTCCAGAATCACACAAATTAACTCCCCACAGGGTATACCAATACGAAACCCCATTCTGATAGCAGAACGCTTTCGCGAATACTATGAGGACTTGTATAACCTATCCTCATCCCAATCCACTCCCCAACCGGCTACAGAACACATCTTATCCTTCTTAGACCGAGCGGAGTTGCCCTCACTCTCCCCTGAACAATTATCTTTCCTAAATAGTCCATTTAATCTATCAGAGATTATGTCAGCTATACGCTCTGCAAAGAAATCCTCAGCCCCCGGCCCTGATGGCTTTACTTATCGTTATTATGCAACCTTTGCTCAAACCTTAGCCCCTCACCTTCTATCTCTATTTCAATTCTGGCAGGAGAGGGGGACCATCAAACCAGAAGGTTTACAGGCATCTATATCAACTCTTTTGAAACCTGGGAAATCCCCCACTGACCCAGGAAGTTACAGACCAATAGCGTTGCTGAACTGCGACTTGAAATTATACTCTAAATTGCTGGCGGACCGTCTCAAGGTCGTCCTTCCGTCCTTGATCGCTCTGGACCAGGTTGGCTTTGTACCCGGTCGACAGGCGAGAGATGCCACAAGGCGGGTTATTGATCTCTTAGAGGTTCTAGAGAGGAGAGAGGTCCCAGGGGTTCTGGTCTCTTTAGATGCAGAAAAAGCATTTGACCGAGTCCACTGGGGATACTTGGCAGCAGTTCTTGACAGATTTAAGTTTGTTGGCAATATAAAATCAGCCATACTAGCTTTATATTCAAACCCCTGTGCCTTTGTACGGGCAGGAGGTTTCTCGTCTTCTATCTTCCGCATCACCAACGGAACTAGACAAGGCTGCCCTCTCTCCCCTCTCATATTCGCCCTTGCGATGGAACCGCTAGCCGCAGTTATACGCGCTCACCCTAACGTCTCGGGCATCACAGTGGGTCCCGTAGACCATAAGATTAGTCTTTATGCTGATGATGTTCTCCTCTCCTGCATTAATCCTACAAGCTCTTTACCCGCTATTTTCTCTATTCTATCTGATTTCTCCCGTGCCTCTTTCTACAAACTCAATTTATCTAAATCTACCTTCTTTCCTGTCAACCTCTCAAATGAAACACAACATGATCTCTCAACTCGTTATTCGATCCAGTGGTCTGCAGGAGGCTTCTCCTATCTGGGAATCCAGATTACCCCTCTGAAAGACATTGTCAGCCGCAATTGCGATCTCCTGCTCTCCACATTGAAAGCCACCTGTGCAGACTACTCTTCATATCAACTGTCGTGGGTAGCACGCATACAGACAACTAAAATGATGCTTTTACCAAAAATTCTATACGTGATGCGCTGCATTCCCATAACCATCACGAAACGATATCTCTCTCTCCTACAGTCCACTCTTAATCGATTTATATGGAATTATAAGGTCCCCCGAGTGGCACATTCATCTCTTATTCTCCCTTATAATGGGGGGGGCTTTGGGGTCCCGGATGTGGCAAAGTATTATACAGCACTTACTCTGGATGTAACGAGAATCTGGTGGTCAGAGTCCCCTGCATCACGATGGCTACAAATTGAAACTAGCTCTGCTCCTTCTGGGTCCCTCCGCCTCCTCCTTCAAGTTAACCTCTTAAAACGTTATACACCACCTACCCCTTTACGCTCAGTCTTGAGTATATTAACAACTTGGCGGCAGCTTAGTAGACCTTATTTCACATTTTTATATCGCTATGTAACGTTGAAGGCAGTGTCCTTTCTCATGGGTGACATCTCCTTTTCCTCCTGGGGGGAGGGGGACAATACACCTCTCTCCTCCCTACTACACCAAAATTGTCTCCTACCATATGACTCGCTTGCAACAAAACTCTCTCTTCCAACGCCCTCCATTTTCTCCTATCTGAGACTGAAACACTTTCTCTCTACAATTGACATCCCCACCTGCGTCATAGAAGAGATCTCCCTTCCTTTACAAACTCTATTCAAATGCACGGGCCTGGTAAGCAATGGCACTTCAATTATCTATAAAGCTCTATTAGATATCAAAGGCGAACATAAATTACCTTATATGATCAGATGGGAGTCCAGACTGAATTTTGAGGCCACCAGAGAACAATGGCTATCAGCGTCAGGTCATGCAGCACTCTACACACGCTGCATAAACCACTTGGAGCAATCCAAAAAAATTATGTTTAACTGGTATTTAACACCAGCGCGAATTGCCAAATTCAAAACTCCTCTTCCCTCCCTTTCTCCTAACTGTTGGAAAGGATGCAATGTCTCTGGGACGGAGGTACATATGTGGTGGTCGTGCCCTCACATCAATAAATTCTGGAAGGAGATAGAATCATTATTGAACTCACTAACAGGCCTCCCTATTGTCCTTACCGCTCCATTAGCTCTACTGGGAATTGAGCTAAATAATTTCCCTTCACCCTTAAAACCCATTATTACTAATATTTTGATTGCAGCGCGACAAACTATCGCAGCTCATTGGAGATCTGCCGAAATACCTGGAAACCTGAGGTCCTTACAAGAGTAAATTCTCATTATGCACATGAACTTGCATTAGCACATTCGCTAAGACGTAAAATCAGAGTTACTACCTGGTGGGACCCTTGGGCCTCTTCGAGATATAATACAGTACCTACTTCCATTTAACTAGAAACTGTACCACATATCAGGTTGACCGAAACAATCTTCTGCACATCCCCTCTCCCCACCCTACCTCCTAATTACCCGCCCCCTTGATTTATTATCATTATATCATTGATTTCCATGTATGTACTATATGCAATTTATTGTACCCTTGTCATGATTTACCTATGTTTTTCGTTTAAACTTAATAAAAAACTATTGGTTTATAAAAAAAAAAAAGGTTCTACAAAAGACCTCATAATCCCCTTGATGGACATAATCTGAAATCTGTGGCTAGACCTCAAAAGAGCAGTGCATGCAAGATGACTCAGGAATTTCACAAAACTGGAAGACTTTTCCAAGGAAGAATGGATGAAAATCCCTAATAAGAAATGAATTAATCTTGGCTGGCTACAAAAAGTGTTTTCCATCTGTGAACCCTTGGAAAATAGTCTTTATAGGTACTATACATGCATGGTTCCAAAATATTTGCATTGACCCATTTTCTTCTTTGTAACTTTTAAAACGTTCTGATAAAAATATATATAATATGCAAAGTAAATGTTCCATCTTTGACCTAATGCCATTTAGCGATCATTTCATCTTCAACTTGCTTAACTGTTCACAATAATAAGTTTGACATTAGGTGCTTCAAAATTTGCATGCCACTGTATGCTATTGTGGAAGTAGGAAGTATACAGATCAGTTTACAAACATTACTTTTTTTGTTTACTAAAATTGATTTCTTATTTCTGATACTAAAGGTTCCAAATGGTTTAAGTCTTCCAGAATACTAAGTGACATATTTAACTAGCTATGCTGCCATATAGAAATACGGAATGTGCCTGTCACATAGGCTGTCACACACTCTTACCAGAAGCATTCATAAGTAAAAATTTAAATATACATGGATGCCCCAATTAAAAATTGGCCCAGTGTGTAGCACTGTTGCTTTACAGAGCTGGGATCCAGAGTTCAAATCTTACCAAGGATATCATCTGCAAGGAGTTTATACAGTATATTCTCCCTGTTTGTGTGTGTGTGTACTTCATCCTTCACTTAAAGGTATACTGATAGGCAAATAAGATTGTGTGGGCAGTGATGAAAAGCCTATAAGTACTGTAGAGTATTATGGTGCTATGTAAGTAAACGTAATGTAAATAGTGCTATGCTTCATTTTTCCAGCTCTACAAAATCAGCAATAGGCACAAGGCTTCCTTGCATGCTATAGATGATCACTGATAGTGAGAAACTAAATAAATACTAGTCCAAAGTGCACAGTCCCTTGAAATATTTTAACATTCCCTTAATCAATGCCATTTTCCATGTTGAGACTTGGAATGAACAATTTCTCTTCTAGTTCACTACTGTCATATGTAGATTCTTTTCATTTTAGACCAGGATTGGCTGTGACCAAGGCTTCGAAGGTCACGGTCCATTACATGTCTGTATCATCATGTGCAGTGACCTCTGAGGCTTGGACATGGCCAGACGTTCCATCCTGGATTAAACAGGCCAGAAGATGCAGTTTGCAATGGGAGAAAGAAGAGATTGCTCTAATGACGTGGTGGGGGCTAGTATAAGGGTTTTCTTAAGGTTTTGCTTTCCATTTCTGGTTCAGCAAAATACATTTTAAAATAACCATATTCTCAAAAATGCTGATTTTTTTTGTACATTCAAGTAGAAATCCAATGTACTCAAGCTAATTTGCTCTTCTTTAGTGGGGGGGCTTTTAAAAATTTGAGTGGTGTCAGTTTGTCCACACTGATGATTTCTGAAACCTAAGAAATCTGATACCAGCTTTGAACTTAGAGTAAATGCATGAAATTGGACTTCACTCAGCCAATTGTCAAAAAAGGGTTTAATCATTTCTCTACTTATGCTATGTATTGTACAACCTCACATTCAGGCTCCCACACTCATCAGAAAATCTTAGAAAAATATAGATTTTTTTCAATTTATATTTACACTATTATACAATAAGGTTAATGCACATGTATATCTGGCATATAAAATTAATAGAATTATAAAATATAGAATGAATGGATTCATTTTCTGGAAGGTATTTCAAAATTTGCCTTTTTTATTGACACCACAATTATTCTGTATTAATTAACCAATGTGGAAGAGCTAACCTTGTCAACATATTCCATTATAAGAATATTTGATAAATGTAATATTATCGATATTGGTAGCACAGGGTTCACCAGTTCTCATAGCTTAGATGTGAAGATCCTCAGTATGGAAAGTAAAAGTCACTGCTTGACTTAAGATCCTGACAAAGCAAAGCTATTCAGTTGTATGAATATAAAACTTCATCAAACTATTAGTACAGCTTGAAAGGTTACAGATACATAAAAATATTGCGTCAAGGCATAAAACACATATCGGACATAGAACTGTCCTTAGTCACTAATACATTTGTTCATTTTTATATCCAAGTGGCTGGAGACCTGTGCTTGCTTTATATGTTACCTGTGACCAGCATTCCAAAATTTGGATTTAACACCTAGATCTTCCATGGCTGATCCAAATTTCCTGCTCTTTAGGTCCTGATGGTGCAATAAGTTTGGCTCATTAATTACAGTTGATATCAATATAGCATACGAAATCTAAATGAGGCCTAATCATAACTTTAGTGATTAATGTACATATGTGTCCCTCCTAACATCAACTCTTGCCTTAACACATTAACATATCTCAGATGTTTATGCTATATATGTCTATGTGTAGTCAGCCAGTGGCTTTAACATGGATTTCAGCCTGCTAAGGATTATTGTAGCATGAGGCAATATTGATTTGAACTTGTATATTGAGAAACTGAAGCCCTTAAACAAATTTAGAAAAATAAGGTAGGAGTTTGGCACAAGTGTAAAATTGCAAAAAGCTGGTATAAGGCTACCTTCACACGTAGCGTATTTTTTTTACGCAGCACTTTCGCGCAGCATATGCGCAAAAAAGCACAACTGTATTCACACACTGGGCATTTTCAGCTGTGCTTTTCCCGAGCCCATTTTATAATATGGGCTATAAGAAAAGTGCGCAGAAAAAGGTACAAAGAATTGACATGGTCATTCTATTTGTGCATGCACTTTGCAGTGAATGTGCGTCCTCAAAAATATGGATTGTGTGATTGCATTTCAGCAAAAGCCATTGCTTTTTCTGGGATGCTTTACGCCACTGGATTTCACTGCATTTATGCTAGCACTAAATAGCGCTGCGTAAATGGTGAAATACGCTACGTGTGAATGTAGCCTAAGTGTTCCATGCGTGTTATATAAAATGTATCAAAGGCTAGGGTCACACTTGGCAGTCAGTTTTTCTGCCTTTACAAAACCCTATTCCGTTTTTACATAATGCTATTTTTGCTTCTAAAAAACTTATACGTTGACCCATGCGTTAACAGATGGTTCCTATATGTACCACGCGTTAACAGATACATTTCTCATTGGACCCCATGTTAAAAAAAAGATTTTTAGCAGTGCATTTTGACATTGCGTTTTTTGCATGGGAGCCTATGGATCCGTTAAAACCATCCGTTTTCCACAAACTCTAAGTTGAAAAACTGATGTAACGGATCCTTGGCTCAAGTGTGACCCTAGGCAAATACTATGTTATGGCATTGTACAATTCTGACAATTTCCAGGTTCAGGCCTCCAGGTACATATGTCTACTCCTCATTTTATAATAATACAGTATTGGGCCTTATTCAGATATCTTTTTTTCATATATATGTTCTATCTGTTTTTTTTAAATGATAGAATTCATACCCGTTGTAATCTATGAAGCTGTTTGGATTTGTAATTTTTTTTTATAGACCGTATATCAGCAAGAAAATCACCCTTGACATCCATTTTTGATGCAACTCACTGATGAAAATTACCAATAGAAATTTATGTCTTGAAAAATGACTGACAGCACACATTGCCATCCCTTAGCAATCCATGTGCTGTCTGTTATTATAATTGTAGTACAAGGAAAAGATTTACAATTTTTCTTTTCATACATGAAAATCATTAATGAAACACTGATAATATAATGTAACATTTAAAAATTTTTAATGAAAATCTGATTAAAAAATAAAATAATTGATATTAGTTTGTGTCCTCACATATGAAAACATCTCTACCACCTGTAGGCTAATTTTCAAGGTGTAAAACAGCATGAGCTAGTACATACAAAATCTCTGAATGCAATACAATTGAAAATTATTTGCAATTTGTTTTAATTTTTGCTCTGGTGATATTTTGTAATCATCATGAACATTCTCGTGTAGAGTAACTCTCACTGTACTAGTTATTGTAGGGACCTTATTTTAGATACTTTTGTGATAACCAAGATGTGCAGGACATTTAATTTGTGGACATTTCCATTCTTGGTTAACATAATGGTTGAGCATGCTCTGCCCATATAAACATTTTTAACATGTCTAAATTGTATATAGATGTGTGGAAAAACAATAATTTAGTTTAAAATTAGGTACTTAAGAAGATTTAGACATTTTACTTTCTAAAGGAGTCTAATATTGACTTGGCCACCTCCAATAGTCATGCTTACATTGTTGATGATATGGAATAGAAAGTTTTTACATCTTTTGACTAAATCTTAAACTTTCTTTTTAAGATTACAACTTTTGTTGAATGAACTTGACATGAAATTAAAAAATGTCAGTTGAAGACAGGCCATCTGCCTGTGAATTAAAGACAAGAAACCTGAACTATATATTTCATGTTGACACATCATTATAAGAACTAGAACAGACACTAGGAGGAGCTATAGAACAAGATTGGAAGGGGATCAATAAGACCAGTAAGATTAGTAAGGTTATCTCATTTTAACCTGTTCACCACCAGGCAATTTCCAATTTGTTTTATTATTGTTTCCTCCCATTCTTCCAAGAGCCATAACTTTTTTATTTTTCTGTCAATACAGCCATATGTGAGCTTGTTGTGGGGCAACTTGTAATTTTGAATAACCTCATTCACTTTATCATACAGTGTACTTAAAACTGATACAAAACTTCCAAGTGCAATGAATTTGCAAAAATAAGTGCATTTTAATGATTTTTTTAAATTCACTATGTTCACTATATGGTAAAAATGACCTAACAGTATGATACCCTGGCCGGTATGATAGTAAGCATGTATACAGTTGAAATCAGAAGTTCCAAATCCACAGTTCTCTTCCTGATATCTTGACTGATTTTTTTTAGACTTTCCCATGATGCTACACAAAGAAGCAGTGTGTTTCAGGTGTGCATTAAAATACATCCACAGGTGTGTCTTTAATTAACTCATATGTTGCCAATAAACCTATCAGAAGCTTCCAAACTGTATATGGAAATGATGGCAAATAGAAAAACCATGTGTTATTAATTCTTCTATATTAAAATCTTTGCAGCTAATACAGTTACAATTGTTTTTCCTTACATCTTAACGTTAATGGGAAATACTTATATCAAATTATGCTACTATTCTCAGAAAACTACTCCTATTTTTCCATAAAATTGCTGTCAGGTGTTGGGCATAATAGCTTCCAGCTGTAGCTTGATAAATATCACATTTTCTGCATAAAGAAAAGCATGTACAAATTAATTTACAGAAGTGCATGTATATAAGCAATAACAAAAATATGTTATAGCATTTTAATTAAATGTCAAGGTGCAAAGGGGTTATTAAGAGATCTTCTGCTATTTGAAAGTTAATTAAATGCTATGTGGCAACAAGACTTCAAATTGAGATAAAAAAGAACTGCAATGAATTAGGTCAGTAGGTGAGATCAATAACTTTACAGCTTTGAGATGTACATAATACAGTATTCCTAATATATTCCTCAGGGGTCCTGTACTAATGACCATCATCATTGAAATAACACATAAGGAAATGAAATGCAATTGCGCCCTTTTCTACATTAGAGTTGCTATTTTGATGTGTTCTCTATTGGTTACTTAATATCTACACACTATTCCCTAAGTGCTTGTTCGTAATTATATGCCTTAGCTATTCTTAGAGAACAGGGAAAAAAGTATTTTTCAGCACAAGCATCAATTCTAGAATAAGGAATCAACTGTTATGAACAGTGTCCAGGTGTCTGCTCACTTATAAGAAAAACATTCTCAAATTTTTAGTTGTACATGATATTTCTACACCTTCTGTATATGCTAAAAATAAATTTTCACAAAAAGTATTATTTAATATTGGCAGATGATAAGTTTAAACTTAAGTTATTATATACCCTTTTATGATTCTTAATACATATGTGTGCCAAATAAAAAAGCTTCAACACAGAGTTTTCCATGATATTTCTCAATTACAATTATTGTCTGATATCACTATTGTCAATTGTAGGGTTTCGCGTAATTAAATATCAGGTAAAATGTCACTGGGCTGCCGCAAAAAATAAAAATGTACTTGTTAACAAAAAGAATACTAATTTTCTTAAGTCTGATTAAATCTATGTCTTTTGCAATTGACATTAATTTTCTTCAGGCAGCTTCTTGTGGATGATGTAAAGTTACTGAAAAACAATCTTTTTTGCTTGCTTCTTGCTCTCATGGATTAAAGATTGCACACTGCCTATGACATAAAATATACTCTTCAGAGCCAAAGAAGTCTAGAATTCTAATGTCACCTGACCTAAATGTCAATATCAATATCAACCCTTTAATGAACCCTGCCACATGACTTAGAATAGAAAGCTATACCAGGCACTCCATTTGTAGTAAGAGAAGATTTTCTTTGGAGAGCTTTCACATTGTTCCAGCTTCAGTAGCGTGTATGGGGAGTGCTTCCGAAAGGTGCCATTTGCCAGCTGATATGCTTCAGCAATCATGGAGTAGGTCAAATGAGGCAATTATGATGAGGCAGTCTTATCGGTAAATTCTTGAGCTTTTATTAAATTATTTTAAGAGTTGCAAAACATCCTTACAGCAGATGAGTTTCAAGTACAAAGCACTCTTTATTAAAGCATAGTAGCTGCTGTAAAGATTTTTTGCACTCTTTAAGGCCATGTCCACACACCTCCGCTGTAAGTATTTAGCGGTTCTCCGCTAAATACTTAGGATTTTTCAGAGAAGCGGAGGTGCGTAGACATGGCCTAAAACAACTTATTAAAAGTTCAAGATTTTACCCAAAAGATTGTACCTGATCATATTTGCCTCACTTGACCCACTTCATTCATAGACGTGTTTCAGTATGCTTGCCCCTCATCAGTGCAAAGAAGGAGGAGGTCTGATTTAGCTAGGTGAGATACCATTGACAGGGGATATAAGAGTGAACCTACATACTGGTGTAGTGTGCCAAGCCAGTGTAAACAGACTTATGAGCCATGCAATGCTGTTCAGAAAGGAAGAGGACTAAAACTGCAACGACACCTATTGGGTGCATTATTCCTAAAAAACAACATTGACTCTTTAACAAGCCATGCCACATAACTTAGGATAAAAGCAAAACCTGACACTATGTTTGCAGACACGTGTTTCTGGGAGTCTGATCATTGCAAGGAAGAAGGTCTGACTTGACTAGGTGATAGGTCTCTGATAAAGCATCAGGGGGAACATTTCTACTTGCAGAGAATAGAATACTGGCATAAAGATATTTATAGGCCACAATTCCATTCTGGGAATTTAAATAAGCAAATATACATGGAATGCAACTATCTTTAGCTGCATTGGCATAATTCACATCCCCTCCTGTGCCGTTCAATATGTCTAACTCATTAAACTTGAAATGATCTATTTATCTATAGATTTTGATACTTGGCATTTAGGCACCTCTGGGGAGGGCATTATGGAGCATGGAGTTAGTTACCTGTGCTTCTCCCTGCTGCTTTTGATCTCATTTAAAAGCGGGCTAATCTGTACTAAATGGCAAATTGGTGGTTTTATAAAGAACAATGAAGTTCAATAAAAAAATAAATCATATTGTGGTACCATGTATGGAGTACAACAGAAGACATTGCTTGAATGATAGTTGGATTTTGGGGTTGGTAGAAGTGATTTTTTGTGACAGCTGGAGTTTCACACAAATTAATATATATTCTTTTTGCGTTATCATTTTTCCTAACTCTCCTAAGATACATAGTGAATTTGAACAAAGGAATAAGAATTTTCCAGCGAATGGACTTTAGATAAGATGAATACTTAAAAAGTATCTTTATGATATGAAACATTTGTTCTGAATAATTACTTCAGTGATTACTACTTAATATGGATTGAATAGCTGAATTAATTGGAACACTATTATAACTTACAGTACATAGAACAACATAATTGAGCAAAGCTGGATGAAATGTACTAAAAGAAAAGAAAATCTGCAGGTACATTTAGATGCCTTGCAGCTTATTTCTCCCGATTTTTAAAGCATCTGCTTGGAATCGATTTACCGTATATACTCGTGTATAAGCCGACCCGTGTATAAGCCGACCCCCCTACTTTTGCCCCCAAAACCTGGGAAAATCTATTGACTCGTGTATAAGCCGAGGTTGGACCCTAGCACAAGTATACAGCCCCCAGCAGTGTGGTATACACCAGTCCCAGAGGTAGATACAGCAGCCCCAGTGGTAGTATACACGCAGCCCCAGTAGTATATACAGCCCCAGTGGTATATACAGCCCCAGTGGTAGTATACACGCAGCCCCAGTAGTATATACAGCCCCAGTGGTAGTATACACGCAGCCCCAGTAGTATATACAGCCCCAGTGGTATATACAGCCCCAGTGGTAGTATACACGCAGCCCCAGTAGTATATACAGCCCCAGTGGTAGTATACAGGGCCCCAGCAGTATATACAGCCCCAGTGGTTTATACAGCCCCAGTGGTAGTATACAGGGCCCCAGAGGTATATACAGCCCCAGTGGTAGTATATACAGCCCCAGTGGTAGTATACAGGGCCCCAGCAGTATATACAGCCCCAGTGGTTTATACAGCCCCAGTGGTAGTATACAGGGCCCCAGAGGTATATACGGCCCCAGTGGTAGTATATACAGCCCCAGTGGTAGTATACAGGGCCCCAGCAGTATATACAGCCCCAGTGGTTTATACAGCCCCAGTGGTAGTATACAGGGCCCCAGAGTTATATACAGCCCCAGTGGTAGTATATACAGCCCCAGTGGTAGTATACAGGGCCCCAGCAGTATATACAGCCCCAGTGGTTTATACAGCCCCAGTGGTAGTATACAGGGCCTCAGAGGTATATACAGCCCCAGTGGTAGTATATACAGCCCCAGTGGTAGTATACAGGGCTCCAGCAGTATATACAGCCCCAGTGGTTTATACAGCCCCAGTGGTAGTATACAGGGCCCCAGAGGTATATACAGCCCCAGTGGTAGTATATAGCAGCCCCAGTGGTAGTATACAGCCCCAGTGGTAGTATATTGCAGCCCCAGCGGTAGTATACAGGCAGCCCCAGTAATGCAGGGCCCCCCCAGCCTGACTCCGGTCACCTGTAAAGCAAACTATACTTATCAGTGTCCCGCTGTCCGTGCCCGCTCGCCGCTGACATCCACGATCCTCCATCTTCATGCATCTTTTTCCTGTTTCCTGTGCTCGTCGCAGGGAATGACGTCATTGCCTGCGACGAGCACAGAAACAGGAAGAAGACGCATGAAGATGGAGGATCGCGGATGTCAGCGGCGAGCGGGCGCGGACAGCGGGACACTGATAAGTATAGTTTGCTTTACAGGTGACCGGAGCGAGGCTGGGGGGGCCCTGCATTACTGGGGATGCGGGGGCTGCTGTATACCGATGTATACATCGGTATGCACCGATGTATACATCGGTATACAGCACTGACTCGCGTATAAGCCGAGGGGGGTACTTTTCAGCCCAATTTTTGGGCTGAAAAACTAGGCTTATACGAGAGTATATACGGTAGATTATTTGTGACTGATTTTCTATTCTTCCCAAGATTACAAAAGTGAAGGTGTACTGTTACATGAATATAATTATATGTATGCTAAGTGTTTCTCAATACTTATCATAAATTTAAATGTCAACAGGCTAGAGAAGGGGTTCTTTTTTATTAATTTGGTATGCAAATTTGAGAATAAAATAAAGCAGTTGAGCAAACATGCTTTTGTAAGGTTAGTGTCTCTCCCTAAGGTAAATGCAGATTACTTCCAGTGAATGCATATAAAGCAGATTTACAGTATGTGCTATGAATGTCAACACTTCATCCACTATTATAATCTTTCTGAAAGCCTAATAATGGGCACCTCTAGGAATATTAATAGATATGTATATCAAGTAGATTTGGTGTGTCTCCTAGGTAATAACTTTCTGTAGTATACATTGAATGCTTCATATAAATTCATGATATAGAAAATAATTTATCGTTTAGCAAGTTATGCGTCTGAAATCATTGTGACTAGATAGGAAAAAAAACAGCTACACAAGAGAAAGCAATTCTAGTATTTGCAAAATGTATAAAAGTTATATTAATACTAAGCTGTTAGATCACATTGGCCAGAAAGTACAGTACTGTCATAGGGTCATGGGTATACAAGTCTTTTACCCAATTTATTTGTCAATTCTGATAAATTACCAAAGGTATAATGTCAAAAGTGAATATAGGTTTTAACACACTTGTCAATTTAATTAAAAAATCTAATCCCGTGTTACCCCAAAAATAGGACATCCCCTGAAAATAAGATCTATTAAAGGTTTTGCAGAATAACTAAATATAAGGCCTTCCCCAAAAGTAAGACCTACCAGGATATTTTTTGTAATCATGCCTGCTTAATAGATCACCAGGGCATGCAGCTGTTGTCCAGGTGACCGCCTCTTTATGTATTTCAGGTGCCACTCACTGCCATTAATAGCAGCCGCCAAAGACCAGCAGCTATTGGTCAATAAAAGGCCAGCAGCCACCAGCCAATCAGAGGCGGTAGCTGAGCCAGAGAGCTCAGTGCGGCACCCAGAATATGGTACATACAGCGTGGACTGTGGAGAAACGGTGAGAAAAGGTGTGTGTATGTGGGTCTGGGTGTGTGTATGGTATGTGTGTGGGGGGAGTTGCAAGTAATGAAGATATTGGCGGCTTCAAAAGGATGATGAGGATAATTAGGGCTGCAAGAGGATGCATGTGAATTCTTCTTCATGGAAAAATAAGACATCCCCTGAA
Organism: Allobates femoralis; assembly: GCA_033576535.1. Classification (NCBI taxonomy): domain Eukaryota; kingdom Metazoa; phylum Chordata; class Amphibia; order Anura; family Aromobatidae; genus Allobates; species Allobates femoralis. The sequence goes on from JARQOC010000002.1 coordinate 357,156,780, forward strand.
AATAAGACCTAGCACAGCTTTGGCAGCAAAAAATTAATATAAGATGCTGGGTTATTTTTAGGTAAACAGGGCAACATAGTAATATACTTAGTTTTTTAAGGGTGAAGGAAGACTTTAAGTCCATATAGTTCAACCCATAGCCTAACATGTTGATCCAGAGGAAGACAAAAAAAACCCATGTGGCAACACTAAGCTCCACATTGGGGAAAAAAATTCCTTTCTGACTCCACATACGGCAATCAGACTAGTTCCCCCTGGATCAACGCCCTATCAAAAATTTAGTATATATAACCGGTATTATTATAGTTTTCAAGAAAGGCATCTAGGCCCTTCTTAAATGTTAGTAGTGAGTCACTCATTACAACATCATGTGGCAGAGAGTTCCATAGTCTCACTGCTCTTACAGTAAAGAATCCGCATCTGGGATTATGATTAAAACTTCTTTCCTCCAGACGTAGAGGATGCACCCTTGTTCCCATCTCAGGCCTAAGAGTGAAAAGATCATTAAAAAGGTCTCTGTACTGTCCCATCATATTTTTATACATTATTATAAGATCATTCCTAAGCCTTAAATTCTTCAAACTAAATAACCTTAAGTTTAATAACCTGTCTTGGTATTGCAGACCCTTCAGTCCTCTATTCTACGTGTGGTCGCACTAGTGACTTGTTTAGAGGTAAAATTATGTTCTCCTCATGAGCATATATGACTCTTTTAATGCATCCCATTATTTTATTTGCCTTTGCAGCTGCCTGACACTGGCCTCTAAATATGAGTTTGTCATCTACACATACATCCCGGTCGTTTTCACTGACAGTTTTGCCGAGTGTTTTACAATTAAGCACATAATTATACATTTCATTTCCTCTGCCCAAGTGCATGACCTTACATTTATCCCCATTAAAGCTCATTTGCCATTTATCAGCCCAAGATTCTTGTTTACATTAATCCTCCTGTAATATAAAATTGTCCTCCTCTGTATTGATTACACTACAGAGTGTAGTGTTATCTGCCGATATTGAGATTCTACTCTGTATGCCCCCTACAAGGTCATTAATAAATATGTTAAAAAGAAGGGGACCCAATACTGACCCCTGTGGTACACCACTGTTAACTGTGACCTATTCTGAGCGTGTTCCATTAATAACCACCCTTTGTTTCCTATCACTAAGCCAATTCAAACCCACTTACACATATTTTTCCCTATCCCCATTGCTCTCATTTTATGTATCAAACTTTTGTGTGGCACCATTGCAAAAGCTTTTGAAAAGTCCATATACACCACATCCATTGCATTTCTTTGGTCCTGTCCAGAACTTACCTCTTCGTAAAAGCGTATCAGATTAGTTTGACAGGAACAGTCCCTCATAAACCCATGTTGATATTGGGTCATGAGGTTATTTTTCTTCAGATATCCAGTATAGCATCTCTTAGAAAACCCTCTAGGATTTTACCCACAGTAGAGGTTAATCTTACTGGCCTATAATTTTCAAGTTAAGTTTTTGTTCCCTTTTTGAATATTGGCACCACATTTGCTATATGCCAGTCCTGTGGTACAGACCCTGTTATTATGGAATCTTTAAATATTAAAAATAATGGTCTATTATTGACAGTACTTAATTCCTGCAGTACTCTGAGATGTATCCCATCTGGGCCCTGGGGTTTGTCAACTTTAGTGATTTCTAGGTGGTGCCATACTTCCTGCTGGGTTAAGCAGGTTATATTTAATATAGAGATTTTGGTATCACTGATCATGTTATCTGTCATGGGATTTTCTTGCGTAAATACTGTTGAAAAACAGTAATTTAGCATATTGTCTTTTTCCTCACCTCATCCACCATTTCACCCAGATTATTTTTAAGGGGGCCAACACAATCATTTTTTAGTTTCTTACTATTTATGCAGTTAAATAATATTTTGGGATTTTTTTTACTTTCTCTGGCAATGAGTCTCTCTGTCTCAATCTTTGCTGCCTTAAATTGCTTTATACAGATGTTATTTAATTTTCTGTATTTATTTAATGCCTCATCACTACCTACTTGCTTTCATTCCTTAACTAGTAAAAAGGCCCGATGCAATTGCATCGGGAGCAGGGTGAAATGAATTGTGTGTATACAGGCGGGCCAGTGGGTAGCAGAGTATACAGGGGGCTCTGTGGGTAGCAGAGTATACAGGCGGGTCTGTGGGTAGCAGAGTATACAGACGACTCTGAGGGTAGGAGATTATACAGGTGACTCTGTGGGTAGTAAAGTATACAGGCGGCTCTGTGGGTAGAAGAGTATACAGGTGGGTCTGTGGGTAGTGGAGTATAAAGGCGTGTGTGGTGGTGGTGGCAGAGTATACAGGTGTGTGTGGTGGTGGTGGCAGAGTATACAGGCGTGTGTGGTGGTGGCAGAGTATACAGGCGTCTGTGCTGGTGGCGGCAGAGTATACAGGCGTGTGTGGTGGTGGCAGAGTGTACAGGCGTGTGTGGTGGTGGCAGAGTGTACAGGTGTGTGTGGTGGTGGCAGAGTGTACAGGCGTGTGTGGTGGTGGGAGAGTATACCGGCGTGTGTGGTGGTGGCGGCAGAGTGTACAGGCGTCTGTGCTGGTGGCGGCAGAGTATACAGGCATGTGTGGTGGTGGCAGAGTATACAGGCGTCTGTGCTGGTGGCGGCAGAGTATACAGGCATGTGTGGTGGTGGCAGAGTATACAGGCGTCTGTGCTGGTGGCGGCAGAGTATACAGGCGTCTGTGCTGGTGGCGGCAGAGTATACAGGCGTCTGGGCTGGTGGCGGCAGAGTATACAGGCAGGTGTGGTGGTGGCGGCAGAGTATACAGGCGTCTGTGGTGGTGGCAGAGTGTACAGGTGTGTGTGGTGGTGGCAGAGTGTACAGGTGTGTGTGGTGGTGGGAGAGTATACAGGCGTGTGTGGTGGTGGCAGAGTATACAGGCGTGTGTGGTGGTGGCAGAGTATACAGGCGTGTGTGGTGGTGGCAGAGTATACAGGCGTGTGTGGTGGTGGCAGAGTATACAGGCGTCTGTGCTGGTGGCGGCAGAGTATACAGGCGTGTGTGGTGGCGGCAGAGTATACAGGCGTGTGTGGTGGTGGCGGCAGAGTATACAGGCGTGTGTGGTGGTGGCGGCACAGTATACAGGCGGGTGTGGTGGTGGCGGCAGAGTGTACAGGCGTGTGTGGTGGTGGCGGCAGAGTGTACAGGCGTGTGTGGTGGTGGCGGCAGAGTGTACAGGCGTGTGTGGTGGTGGCAGAGTGTACAGGCGTGTGTGGTGGTGGCAGAGTGTACAGGCGTGTGTGGTGGTGGCAGAGTGTACAGGCGTGTGTGGTGGTGGCAGAGTATACAGGCGTGTGTGGTGGTGGCGGCAGAGTGTACAGGCATCTGTGCTGGTGGCAGAGTATAGAGGCGTGTGTGGTGGTGGCGGCAGAGTGTACAGGCGTGTGTGGTGGTGGCGGCAGAGTGTACAGGCGTCTGTGCTGGTGGCGGCAGAGTATACAGGCATGTGTGGTGGTGGCAGAGTATACAGGCGTCTGTGCTGGTGGCGGCAGAGTATACAGGCATGTGTGGTGGTGGCAGAGTATACAGGCGTCTGTGCTGGTGGCGGCAGAGTATACAGGCGTCTGTGCTGGTGGCGGCAGAGTATACAGGCGTCTGTGCTGGTGGCGGCAGAGTATACAGGCAGGTGTGGTGGTGGCGGCAGAGTATACAGGCGTCTGTGGTGGTGGCAGAGTGTACAGGTGTGTGTGGTGGTGGCAGAGTGTACAGGTGTGTGTGGTGGTGGCAGAGTGTACAGGCGTGTGTGGTGGTGGCAGAGTGTACAGGCGTGTGTGGTGGTGGCAGAGTGTACAGGCGTGTGTGGTGGTGGCAGAGTGTACAGGCGTGTGTGGTGGCGGCAGAGTGTACAGGCGTGTGTGGTGGCGGCAGAGTGTACAGGCGTGTGTGGTGGCGGCAGAGTGTACAGGCGTGTGTGGTGGCGGCAGAGTGTACAGGCGTGTGTGGTGGTGGCAGAGTGTACAGGCGTGTGTGGTGGTGGCAGAGTGTACAGGCGTGTGTGGTGGTGGCAGAGTGTACAGGCGTGTGTGGTGGCGGCAGAGTGTACAGGCGTGTGTGGTGGTGGCAGAGTGTACAGGCGTGTGTGGTGGCGGCAGAGTGTACAGGCGTGTGTGGTGGCGGCAGAGTGTACAGGCGTGTGTGGTGCGGCAGAGTGTACAGGCGTGTGTGGTG
>JARQOC010000002.1:357161097-357171957 GCA_033576535.1 Allobates femoralis
ATTTACCTTCCTCTTCCTGAAGTTTAGTGTCCTTGTAGCCCCTCTACTATATGTCTTATTAAAGGATGCTTGAAAACGTATTATTTTGTGATCACTATTACCTAAATGACCGCCAACCTGTATATTTGATAAGCGGTCTGGCCTGTTGGTTATCATTAGGTCCAGCAGTTCCCCCTTCTTGTTATATGATATGATATGGTATATGACTTCCAATTAGTAAACTGGTCTCTCAAGGCAACTTTTACTTGCTGTTACTTATCTGTACTTGTTTATGTCATCCGTTGTGTCCTTTTCTTTACTTACAAATGACTATACAAAATGTATATATGTGGAACGTAATCTGTCCATAGACCTCTTACATGTCAACCAACTGCTCACGAATCATTACCAACAGCATTCAAGTGCTTAGATTTCCAACTTTGGATCCTTAAAAATCATCCAGGAGAATTTTGATTAAAATATAATGTAATTTTTTTAACATAAAAATATCATGAATATTTGATAATTGAGGTATAAAGATTCGGCACTCATCAAGTTGAATATCCATGCGGCTTGTCACTTATTGTGACAATATTGAATATCCATGTGGCTTGTCCCTTGGACCCGTTGAAGCACCAACAGGCAAAACGGTGCCATTGTCTTGCACCCCCTCCCTTGCTTGTGACCCCATGGATTGAATAAAAGCCGCAGGGATATTCAACTTGATAAGTGCCGCATCTTTATACTTTGGTTCTTCTTCAACTGTGCTGAGTAACATCAGGTTGTCATACGCCATTGAACCAAGGAGAGCACAACAAGCTGCAGCAGGTCAGTGCCCGGTTTCCATCTCTTGAAATTATATTTGATAATTGAGTTGTCCCTTCATGTTAAAACTTGCAATGTTTGTCATTTACATGTGAATGTGGATATCTTAACCCACTATCTACCAATGACCTTTTTTGGGACTCCTAATCTTTTCCTTCTAGCAACTAAGATTTTATAATTAGATCCAATTTTTTGTGTTGTGTTTGTAAAATGAATGTTTTCAAAACAGGAAATCATGTCATTGTCATTTTTAATTGAATATTCTTCCACCCAGAGAGCTTTCAAGACACTATTTTCGAAAAGGAAAATTGCTAATTTGGCAAGTAATGGGTTAATACTGCCATGGGTCCATTTTTGGGGGCATTTATTTTTCTTATTAGTTAGAGAGTTTGTGCTGTGCCTCTCTTTTCTGATCAATCTGACACCAGACATGAAGATTTGCAATTGTGGAGCTTGCAGGATAACAATTATTATGCATGGATTTTAATAGATCAGGAAACAGATGTTTTCTGTCATCAGCCGATTAAATCGGAAAATGTTCTGCCCAAGGTGCAGCGGCATCTCCCCATATATTTTGTGAGGGAATGTTCAACTGAAAATTTTAAGACTAGACACCTGGTTGAATTTTAATTCTATTTCTGAGGTTAAAAATTAGAATATTGTTGTGATTTTCACTATATTGTTCTGTATTGTGAACACAATACTGGATGGATAGATGGATGGATGGATTCATTACATAACAGATGTTCCCAGTGTCAGATTGACTCATCTAATGTAAAAATATTCAATCACAAAATTTCATCACTGATTGACCCCTATTAATTAGTCAACCAGAGGAGGAGTTTAGGAGAAAACTTTAACTTAGGCCGCCTTCACATTGTGGATCAGATCCGATCCTAGGCTGTCAGGATGAACCTGACAGCCCCGGATCGGATCAGCACACAGAACCAGAGGGCTCATATGCCCTCCGGTCTGGTGTGCATCCGGATGCAGCTGCCGCTGCTGATGAATCAGGACCGTGGCTGGCAGGGAGCTAGCCACGGTCCTGAAACAACTGCGGCATGCAGCCGCAGGTGTCCGGTTCCCAGATCCTCCCGGATCGGTGCAATCTGGTCCCATAGGCTCCCATGTCATGGAGCGCCGGATTGCCCCGGATCCAGGAGGATCCGGGAGAATCCGTGAGTAGCCAATTAGAGGAGATATTCTCCTCTCGGACACAAAAACGCTGCAAGCAACATTTTTGTGTCTATGAGAGAATACTCAATTCCCCCGGATTGTCCCGGACAGATAGAAACTGGATGGCAGAGAGCTGCCATCCGGCTTCTATCCGGCTCCATTGTATACTATGGGGCCAAAATCCGGTCCGGGGCTGTCCAGTTTACACAGACAGCCTTGGATCGGATGAGACCTGCAATGTGAAGGCAGCCTTATTTCACACATGAGTTGTAATAATTGTACGTAGTAGCTAGAATTACATTATTTGACTTTGTGGCTAGACTTTATGGTGGAAAAGCATAGGTCTAACCAAAATAATGATATTACCAGCAGTACAATATCTACTGTAAAGTTTTAAAGCACTGAAATATAGATTTAGTCTAAACCCTACTTGTTGAGACTGGAATTATTTTTCACTCATCAATGTTAATTAATTTGATCCAGTTTATGTAAAGAGATAGGATGCTGCTATTCTTGAAATTTTTGCTTTGTCTGGGGTGTTACATGACATTTATAGTGAAGTTGCATTTGCACCAATGAAACAGAAGATGAATGGTTGTTAATTATGGCCTCTATTAGGATAAGACTCCAACAATAACTTAATTTCAAAAGTTCCATCGCATTTCCTGATTTTAACAATTGCATTAGCAAGAGAAAGATAGTATAATGTACTTTTAATGTTAAGTTTAATAACCCAAAACTCTATCATTTGACTTTTGTTGGCAGTATAAAAGGTGCTGTTAAATATAATTAAACCCTAAATGAGATTTTCTTGCTAGAAGCTTAGCTTCAATAAAATACATTGTAAGGACAGGCTTCAATTACAAGTCTAACTCATAGATAGGGGGTTAACATGGAGTGAAAATATAGTGAGAACAAGCAAGTCCTTGTCTATTAATGGCATATGACTGTCCACTGTATGCCAGCAACACAAAAAAAAGAATTTTGTGAGATCAATCAATATTCCACACCATTAATTTAGTTTAGCATGAGCACAATCAAATCAGTTAGAGGTTAGTTATATGTATATCAAGGTTACTTGGATTATCAATTGAAAAGATTTTATATTTGGGAATGTTGTTTCCTCATGGGATATGCAGTGCATCCTTTCCTTTCAGATGCTCTAATACAATAGTCAGATGTTTCCTGTTAGTCAATATGGCAAAATTACATTTTCTACATTAGTCTGTATTGTTTGTTGTATTTTTGCATTATTGGCACCACTCTGTAGTTTTTTATATTGATTTAACTTAACACCTGTATTACAAAAAACTTTAAAAGCTTTAAAAGCTATTTAAAAGCAGTTGAACCAAAGGTCCCGGAAGTTGTATGTCTTCAGGCTGCTGTCCTTTATGAAACATAACTAAGGCATTGTTCACACTCACCTGCGTTTTTGGCACTCTCTGCGTTTTTCTGCAGTTTTTCAAAAACGCAGGTGCGTTAACGCAGGGTGCAATTGAGTGTAGCTGCGTTTTTCAGCTCCACTTGTGTTTTTTTCCCCCAGTCCAAATAACGCTGCATGCAGCGTTTTTTGGGTGCTGGAAAAAAACGCAGGGGTTGTTTCCAAAAACGCATGTGTTTTTTTAACATGGGGTCCTATGGGAAACGCATGCGTTAACGCAGGGCACATATAGGCACCTGCGTTAACACATGCGTTAACGCTAGCGTTTTTAAAAGACTCATTGAGGCACCCTGCGTTAACGCTAGCGTTTTTGCCTGCGTTTTTGATGAAAAAATGACAAAGTCCAAAAACGATTCAAATCCTTACAGACACACAAGGGACATTTTTTAGCACTCCTAAAAAAACGCATGTGGTTTTAGGAGTGCTAAAAAAAACGCAAATTGTGTGTGAACAATGCCTAAGACGGTTGCAGTTTTAAATATATCAGGGATTGCATTGTATTTCATTCTCTCATGGTGGGTTTACACACACCAATCATTGTATCCAATCTCTGAACCAATCTCTGGTTGCAGTGAAATCATGGATACATTGCTCCATTTTGTGGCTGTGTACAACATGGAGCAATCTGTCCATGATTTCACTGCAACCAGAGATTGGTTCAGAGATTGGATACAATGATTGGTGTGTGTAAACCCACCATTAGAATCTCTTTAAGGCTGCTTTCACACTGCATTTTTTTCCTGATCAGGATTCATCAGGTTTGTGTGCCAAAACCAGGAATGAAGCTTGCAGAAAAAAGTTATAATTGAAAGATTGACACCTGTTCTGGGTTTTGGAGACACTTTGGGTTTTGGCTCGTAAATCGGATGGAACCTGATCAGGAAAAAACTGCACTGTGAAACCAGCCTAAGCAAAACTAATAGAATAGTGGAAGAAACTTGACAATCTAGTTTACTACTTAAGAATGTTTTCATTTTTGCAAGTCATGATGCCATTTTACTCCATCACAAGGAGTCTATTTATATAGATGAAGTAAGTTGCTGTGGCATATTTAGTTTTAGACTGTAGAATCACATCAAATACTCCTTATTATTTCAATTGTTATGAGTCACCCTTATGCTCCTTTAAGAAGAGGTATTCTTTCTTCCTAATTACACTGTAGAAAGGTAATCACAAGTGGCAGACAGAAGAGGTGTCCAATCAACCTATGCTTTTCTTTCACGTAAAAGTAGATAAGTTAAAAACAACAAGTTCCTAATTAAACTGAGTCATTGGCAGACAAAAAGGGAGGAGACTTTGACCTTGGGGATATAGCTATTATAATACATATGAAAGTACGGACAGAACTGTTATAGATCAGGTTCCAGTATATTTCTCATCAGAAGCTACTTACGTAACGAGTCAAATTAACTTTTTTAGTTGGAGTTGTTTGCCTCTAAAGGCGAAATTGAACACAAAAAAGATAATACCATTACGTATTAACACATTGGAATTAAGAAGTCATTAGGCTTACCCTGTGTAAAAAAACATTTGGCTGCAGCAAAATCATCCTACAGGTACAATGTCATACACTCCAAATATCAGGCCATCATATTTTATAATTAATTTTCTTTCACATCAACCATTCTATGTATGCTTAAAAGGTTTTATAACTATATTATTGTCTTTTCTCCTGTTATGCTTGCCTCCATTTCTCCATTTCACCTCCCCGCTGATAGAAACTGTCAGACAAACCTTTGCAAAGTAAGCGATTGCTCACATTGAACTTCAACCAGAAGACAAATTGCACCACTTCAGCTTCATCGCATTTGCCCCATGAGAGAGATGCCATCATTTAATGCCGCCGAGGAAAAAGTGCTTAGTAAGGAGGAGAAAAGAAAAAGACTAGCATTTTCTGCACCAAACACATATCACTTAGACACTTGATCTGGTATAAAAAAGTCTTTTTTTTCTTTTACGTTCTGTAAAAATAAAAGCTATTTATGGGAGTCAGTACAACACAGTTTCTGTTAGAAAAATACTTAAGTACTTAAAGTTAATGGAGTAGTTGGCACCACAATATTACAACAATGTACCCCATGTAAAAACAAGTGCACACGATTCCAGCTCACCCTGTATGCCTTTATGTCATACAGACACTTGGCCATTTTAAAAGGCTGTTAAAATTCCAGTCCTGCAGTCTATGGCTGGTCTGAGGTTACACAGCCAGATTTCACATCTTCTCAATGTAAGAGATAAAATCTTCTTTATTACTGTGCTGCCTTCACCCATGGGATGACGTCCACATGGCATTTTTCACGATATCTTTCAGGGGGTTAAGAAAGGATTTGGCTCCATTGTTCTCCTAGTTATATTTGCCTCCTCTTATATATTGCCTTTTTCTGCTGCTTTTGCTTGGCCAGATATGGGGGCTGTATAGCTCTCCCTTTGGATTTTTCAGTCTCAGAGCTTGACTTGTGTCCTTGCATGTCACACTTGCACTCCCCGTCCATGCATTTGTATTACTTGAGCACGTAAGGTCTGAATACCACTGAGAATAGTTTTCTGATGTTCCACAGAAGTAATTCCTAGACTCATGACATCCCTGAAAAAGTAATAAAACAGAAGTTTCATACAACTTGTATGATTATCATGTTAGGACTAGGTTACACTGCTTTCCATGTTTTGAACAGTCATAAAATCTTCCCCTATTTGTGCCCTGAATAAAATGTTCAATCAGATGAAAATGTGTTTCACAAGTTCGAATTTCATGGCCCCTAAGTTGTCCATGGTTTTCAAATCAGCTGAAGGTCTCCTGACCCAAACAAAAACACTTATCAGCATATCTGTGACTGTTAGTTCTGGTTGAGAATTTGCAGTCTATATACGGATCATGAAATGCAGATATGTAAAGTTAACAAAGTATAAGAGCTAGCTTTACCATGATTTTCAAAATTATAGTATGGTAACAGTCTCAGAATTCAGTTTTTGACAAAAAGATAGGGTAAAAATATCATAATTTATCCCAGTCAGATATGTACACATAACGCTTCCCTAATTTACATACAAATGAAGTAGAATATTATGACTTGCACAGACATACATTCAAGTAACAGTCTAAATTTAGGCCTTATATTGTCCCTGAGAAAGGAGCATGATAACGCTCCGAAACACATAGGAATATAGAACACCCATTGAAACCAGTGTTCCAGTTTCTGGTTTCATTCATTCAGCAGCGCGGATCGTGAGACACTTTGTCCCAATACAACTAAATTTAGGCCTTAGTACCTATAGTACTCCAGGGTCAAGCAAGAGTTTTCTACCTCATGATTGGTATATTTCAAAGATCTACTGTTCAAAGATTACAATCACAGACGTGATTACAAGGGGAAAAAAAAGCAACATGTACACAACATTTCTGAATTCTCATTGAGCTTTCTGGCATAAGGATTTGCATGCAGTCTTGCAACAAAACTGCACCAAAAATGTATAAAAAAAAGCATCAAAAACATTTAGCGTTTATGGCACATTTTTCTGCCAGGAGATGCAGATTTGGTGCAGAATTTTGCCATTGAACTCACCTCAGGTGAACTCATTTAAGTCATTCACAGATTACCGGAATGTGTACACATTCCAGTAATATGGCATTGAGTCCCATGAGACCATGTTATTGATTGAAATAGTGCCAGTTAATCAGATAATCCTGCACAAATGAAGTCAATAATCTGGTAATCTGGCACCATTGAACTCACTGCTAAATTACTGGAATTGAGTTAGCCTGGGGTGAGTTCACAAAGTTCAATCAGCTCACCTCAGGTGAGTTCACCTGAGATCACAGCTGTGGTATCATGGGAATTGCCAGCTGTGATCTCAGATAACTTTACTAATTTTACACCTATCACAGCTGTGGCTTCATCAGTGTGTTCCTAAGGTCGCAGTGCGCAGTCTTAATTTGCAATGTGACCACGCACTGCAACCTCAGGATGTAGCAGAGCCTGTTTTTATTGTTGTCATTGTGTCTATGGATTATGTTGGACCTGCAGGGGTGTTTGGATATTTTTTTTAATTATATATAATTCTCTTTGTCTTGTGTTTATTTATTTTTACATACACGATTAGTAATAAGGGATTGGATAGACACTTCTCACATTACTAATTCAGGGCTTTATGGCAGCAGGGATTTTTGATAAATCACACCTGTTATTAACTCCTCATAATACACCGATTGCCGCAGCACTAGGGTAATTGGGATGAGCTAAGTAGAGCACCAGAATTGGCCCATCTAAATGATGTGCCAATTTTGTGGTGGCTTCAGGCTGCTATTTTTAGCCTGGGGAGTGCCCAATAATCATGGGCCTCCCCACACTGATAATATCAGCCCACAACTGTCTGCTTTATCTTGGCTGGGTATCAAAATTAGGGAGAATCTAACGCTTTTTTTTTTTATTATTTATTTAAATAATTAAAAGAAACCCACATTTAGTACTCTGTATATTGATACCCAGCCAAGATAAAGCTGACATTTGGGGGCTGCAGCCTCCAGCTTTATTTCACTGTGTATCATAATATGGGGGACAACCACACCATTTTTTACAATTATTTATTTTTACACTAGTGTGTAGTGCAACTAATCACAGTCACCAGTACAGAGGGTGGGGGTAAAGTTTTATTGCAACCAATCACAGATGCTATCACAGTTGGTGAGCAGGGAAGCAGGAGAATATGCATAAGGCTTAATGAGCAAAATCAGAAGAATTGTGTCAGTGGCGTGGAAACTTGGTAAGTATAATTGTCCTACTTTATTCCCCATTATGCTTCATCTTGTAGGCCCCTAGCCCTTACAACCACTATTTAATAGCATTAAAGTAAAGTTCAGGTCCCCATAGACATATGTGAGGTTCGGGGTCTGGGCTCAAGTGCAGTCCCGAACGGGAGTTTCTTTATAAGTCTGGCCGGATCCGGAGAACCTGAACATCAGAGGATTTGCCCATCTCTACTGGCTAGCAATGAGTCCAAATCTAATTACCATGGAACACCTTTGGAAAGATCTTAATATTGCTTTTGGGAAAGATAACATTCAAATTTGAGCAATCTGCAACAGTGTGCAGCAACCCAAGAAGCATGATCCAAAATTCCAGTTGAGAGGTGTAGAAAGATTGTTGACGCATATAGGAAGGGATTGATTATCCTAAACAGTGTGCAACTTATGTAAAACTATGTTCCATTTGCCATTTTTCTCAGTTTTTTTTATGTCGTTTCAATACACATAAAGGAAATAAAGATGTGGGTGACAAATGTAATTGCAACATTTTTCTGGGAGAAATGCTTTATTTTTTTAACAATTTCAAGGGTGACAACTCTTTTGGCTATGACTGTATATTTGGATTGACTACATGGCTCTATAATCCTCCTGGACATACAGGTTTGTCCACAATATAACAAAGTACAACTGATTAAGGTAAGCTTATAAATTAATTTAGCGTATTATTCAGAGAGGTATTCAGGATGACATTACATGTATATGTGTCTAAATATATGTAATTATGAAATGCTACTTACTGAACTGTCATCCTGGCAACTGACTCCAGGTAGCAATACCCTGCTGCTGTAAAGTTATCCTTGTATTTCTCCATTTCAATAGCCTCCAGCCATTCTCCCACAGAACTAAATGAAGGGAATGATGTAAATGTCCGTTCAATTAAGGGAATGGAAGTGCTCAGTGATCTACAAAATATAGAAGCACAATCAGTTACTTAAAAGAACTATTGCAGCCAATTACATATTTTTATATTTCAATTATTGTTGATTTGTAAGGTATAAAACATCAAAACATTACCTTTAACATGGCATATAACACATTTAAGTAGAAGGACTTATTAGGCAGATTTCTGATCAGAAGTATAGATCGATATAAAATAAAAACTTCACTTTCTCATATTTGCATTTTAATGTGTTCATTAAGAGCAAAACATTGTATTCATTCAAGTCAATTGCAAATAAGATGCAGTACCCATCACATCACTGCTGAACTTTTGTGAAGACAGCACTAAAATTCTTGTCATATCTTGTCAAGAATGAACCCTATATTTTTTCTATTAAATGTTAAATAAATATTACTGACACAGTTTTGTCACAAACCATATTATTATTTTTATAAAGCCGTGTTAGAATGTTAGAACTTATTTAAAAAACTAGTACAAACTCAGCTTGTCAGGCAATATTTTTCATTAAAGGTACCGTTACACGGTACTACATTGCCTGCGGAGTTGGAAGCGATGGCGTGGGTGCGCACTTGCTTCCGACATCGCAGCCTAGCTGTCACACGGCAAGATGTTGCCAGTGACGCTGTTGCGATGCTGCCGCAGCGATTGCTCGCTGGGCTGGAATTAACCCAGTGAGCGATCCGCTGCAATGCAGCGAATAGGCTGGATCGCCGGCAACATCGCTATTGTGGTGTCACATAGCACAATCCAGCCTAATCACTGGTGCAAGATTGCCAGGCTTTTGAACATGTTAAAAACCTGGCAACTTGCAACCAGCAATTTATCGCAGTTGCATCGTGCTATCACACAGCACGATACACCAGGGATGTTGCTGCAACTTTGCTGACACATCAAAATGTCAGCGATGTTGTAACGGTACCTTTAGGAGTAAAGGTAAGAGACAAATGAAAGGAAAAGCATGTACCGTATATACTCGCGTATAAGCCGACTTTTTCAGCCCAAAATTTGGGCTGAAAAGTCCCCCCTCGGCTTATACGCGAGTATATGTATATATACAGCCGCAGCCCGGGAGGTATACAGGCCCCCCCCATCAAGCTCCAGGGCCCCCTTCTTGAGCGGCGTCCTGTAAAGGAATATCATACTTGCCAGTCTCCTGTCGCGCCGTCCGCAGCTGCCGACACACGCGATCCCGGGCTTCATTCAGCGTCTTCCGCATTTCCTGTAGTCGCGGGCAATGACGTCATTGCCCGCGACAACAGGAAGTCGGAATCCGGAAGACGCTGAATGAAGCCCGGGATCGCGTGTGTCGGCAGCTGCGGACGGCGCGACAGGAGACTGGCAAGTATGATATTCCTTTACAGGACGCCGCTCAAGGGGGGGGCCCTGGAGCTTGATGGGGGGGCCTGTATACCTCCGGGGCTGCGGCTGTATACAGCCCTGGGGCTGCGGCTGTATACAGCCCTGGGGCTGCGGCTGTATACAGCCCTGGGGCTGCTGCTGTATACAGCCCTGGGGCTTCTGCTGTATACAGCCCTGGGGCTTCTGCTGTATACAGCCCTGGGGCTTCTGCTGTATACAGCCCTGGGGCTTTTGCTGTATACAGCCCTGGGGCTTCTGCTGTATACAGCCCTGGGGCTGCTGCTGTATACAGCACTGGGGCTGCTGTAGACTACCTAAGGGCTGCTGTATACTACCACTGGGGCTGCTGTATACACCACTAAGGCTGCTGTATATACC
>JARQOC010000002.1:357188649-357230426 GCA_033576535.1 Allobates femoralis
GATTCGTGTTAGTTTTCATGAATAAATCATTAAGGACAAACTTGAATAGTGTCACATATTGGTGCTAAAATTAAGTAACTATGATGCTATGCTATAAGGTTATAATATTGTTTGATGTTCATAAATGCCCTTCAGGCTAATAAAATATTAAATAAATAGCTTATGCCTAAAAGCATTAACTAAAAAAAGGTAATTTTAAATTTAATTTAGCAAAAGCCAACCTTATGGATGAAATCCAAGCAATATACTTATATTTATAAACTGCCAAAATTGTCAAAATGCTTCACAACTAAGAGTAACAGTAATATATAAATACACATATAAAACCAATTTTTTTTTAAATATAATTCTGTTAACTTTCTACATTTGGAAATTAATGAAAAAAATTTGCAGAATTTAATTAAAAGAATGAAAGTACAATGTTTAATAGTTTTGTATAAAGAAATCATGGATTTGAGATCTTGGTACTACAGACTAAGTCAGAGGATACATAAGTATTTATAAAAAAGTCTCCGGCAGAAATCTAATATAAACAATTTTGAAAAATTGCTAAGTATTTGCATAGTTTTGCAACTTTTTATCGTATCAGATGTCTTAGATAAAATTGGAAGAGCTGGAGCGGGATGTGGTGTGGTAACATCTGTTTGTCTAATTAAAAGTTTATATGCACCATACACCACAAATCTTACTCTAGTTTCTTAGTGAATCAAATATTTCTGACTCCACCATACCGTCTTATCAAGACTAGCATCAACAACCTGTATGGCAGCTGTTAAATTGTCCAGGACTGTATCAATGCCATGCTAAAGTTCTGATATGTTGTTGTATCCAATGGAATGTTTTTGTAACATCCGTACCGGTATTTTTCACCATTGCATTTGCTTTTGCAGCCAAACAACACAAGGAGACTAGGTGGTAGCCATGCCTAACTTCTGGAACCTGTTGTACCTCTCATCCTGATAGGTTGGTTGTTAATTTATGGTGAGTTACTATTTCTCCATTTACTTTGTGTAGATGCCGGGCACTGCTCACTGTCCTCAGTCTCCCCTCCGCAGGCCTTGCTCCAGGCTCGAGCTCACACTGCTCACACAGCTGCTAGTGATTTACCTCTGACTCCTGTCAGAGTCCTAGACATGTGTGGTGCACTTCCAGGTTACAGAGTGTATCTTGTGATATTCAGCAAAATAATAAAAAAAGGCTTTTTTAGGGGAATATCCATCCTCCCCCCTGCACCCCTGAACATGCATTTATGCTGTTTTAATGGTATTTATCTAAAATAAAGGATTGATCCTGGAGACCGGTGAGTGCTGCCATCTATCTGTTTTGCTGAATATTACTATTTCTCCATGCTGTGTGCCCTGGGTGGGATTGCTTTTGAATTAAACTTCTAAGTCCAGGTCGGCTACTGACAGATAAGGCTAGGGTCAGACTTGCGTCTGCCCCTAGCCTGCAGGATCCATTGAAAATTTAAAAATTATGAGGCAGAGCGCATAGCATTACCGGCATGCCTGTGTATTGATCACTTTGGCAACCGTAAGCTAAGCGCCGCCGCCGGCTCCACTTACAATCCCCGGATATGCGCTTTTGCAGAGCATGCAGGAAACCACTGCAAACTGTGTTTCATGTGTGCTCTATGGTTGCCATAGGGATCAATGCTCAGGTAGAGCATAGCGTTATATGCCGGTAACGCTATGCCCTCTGCCTCAGAATTTCTACGTTTTCAACGCATCCTGCAGACTAGTGGCAGACGCAAGTCAGACCCCTAGCCTAAGGGTGAATCTTCACCAGTTTAATACCTCTGGTTTCTGCTTTGGTAGTTATAGTTTTTTATTCTGTTTCAGAACTTGACTTGATTGCTGACTAGTCTTCTGACTTATGGTTTGTACCTTGTCAACACCTGCTGGTTTTGACCAAAGCATGTTTGCAATTCTTCAGACTTAAAGTTTTGTTCCTTGTCTTGGACCAGACTCAGCTATCCAACCATTCCTGCCAGCTATTCTTTGTACTCAATCCAAGGTCTACAGTCCTGTGCAGGAGTTTAAGGAAGGAGGCAGTAGCTCCTAAGGGACCTGTAAAGCCTGTCCATAGAAACCCTATTTGGAGCTATCAGGTGACCATGGACAAAGCCATTTTACAGTTTAGTACTATGCCATGTATTTAAGTATATGCTGTATTAGCTGTGCAACAAGAGCCAGTGAAGCTTTGCATGTGTGATGTGAAGAATTGGTGTTGTGTTCATCCAAAAATGTTGTAAAAAATATTTCCTGAGTATAAAATGCCCAGTCAAGAAGCCACTGAATTGCAGAGGTAAGATCTAAAGTGATGGATGCAGCTCATAAAGACTTACCACACTGTGCTGCTGTGTAGAATTAATCATTGGGAGTGTAAAGTTAGCATTGGTATGTTTGACCATGTCCCATGCATGTGTACGGAGCGTGAGGACTGCTGTATTTTGTTTGCTTGATCTCAGGAAGGACAGACCACTCAAAATCCATGAACAATAAATGCTTAAATTTTTACCTTGTTGAGCTCAATGTTGCAGATTTGCTTTTTTCTGGGCTTTGGCCATGTTTGCTTAAAATATTGTGAATGTGAGTGAATTTCGGTCTCTCATTTCTGTCCTTTTGCCAGCAATCTAACATCAACTGATGTAGAGGAGGAGGACAATTTATTGGTGCTGGAAGTCTAAAGCCATCTTCTATTGCCTTGATGACCTAGATTTGTGATACACAAATAAAGAAATAAAATAGATAGCCAACTTTGGAAAGCATAAAAAAGATTTATTTTCAAATTGTAGAAATATTTTGCAGTATTTCTCAGATGTTATCCACATTAATTTTCATTTTTAAACATAAAGTTAAAGTATGTTAACAACTTTTACAAACTCACATCTTGATTGGACATGTCCCAGTAAGGTCTTTCACCGTAGGACATGACTTCCCACATGATTATGCCAAAACTCCAGACATCACTTGCAGTGCTATACCGATGATACTGTATGGCTTCTGGTGCAGTCCATAAGACAGTGCTCTTCCCACCCTGGAGATAAATACAGACATGCATGACTATAAACTACATTTCCCAAATCTTATTTTGAAATAATAAAATATAATTAACAACTAAAGAAAGCCTGATATCTTTCAAGATATGTGTGTTTTAGTAAATACTTATCTGCATGATATAAGAATGCTGCGACAGCTTTTTTTATCTAAGAATTCTATGTAATATATAGTGTTATTACTCCTGAAAATAAATTAAATTTACTTTTCTTTTACTTTTACTTTTCTTTTCCTTTTCTGACAATGACAGACTATAAAGAGATACATTATTAACAAGAGGAATTGTAATGCTCAGAAGAGATGAGATGATCTTTTAAAATTCAAATTCACCAAATTTTCCCCCAAGTTTTATTTATGGTGAATACAAGTGGCAAATACCAATACTTGGAAGCTTGAAATTTCTCAGAAAATACACATGGGGAAGAGGAGAGATAGGAGACCCTGCTTACCATAAGAGCCTACACTGTACCACAGACATTTAGGCTGTAGCCACATGAGAGAATTGGATTGATTATTTCAAAGACACTAAGCTCAAGGAGGAAGATAGAAGGTGGTCTCTTTGTGTGTGCTGCCGTCCGAAGAGGTCACAAAGGAGCCAAGGTCCAGAGTCGTCTATATTAAAACTGTATCTTGATGAAGCTGGCAGTTAGCCCACGAAACGCATCAGATTAAAGATACAGTATTAATATAGAATACTCTGGACCATGGCTCCTTGGTGACCTCTTCAGACGGCAGCACACACAAAGAAACCACCTTCTATCTTCCTCCTCGAGCTTATGACACCGGGTGGAGTGCTGCCGCCATAAAAACCTTATGTTGTGACAGGCACAACCCGACAAGGTTAGTGGTTTTATCACTTTACAACCGATTTGTCACTCTAATAAGACCCTATGTGCACTTCTCTTTTCTTCTAGTTTTTATCAAAGACACTAAACTGACACTCTGAACAGAGTTTGATCCTAGTATCAGCTTACTGTTATCTGATTTTATAAGAGGAGAGAATCAGAGCACAATTGAAGGGAAGATGGAGAACAAAATTTCTCCCTCTTCTTCATTATATAAGTCTGCAAGTGCAGTCAAATGATTTCAATGCACCAATAAACGTGAATGATTTGAGCTTCCACTCACAGCATTGCTGTGATTTGTTTTCTCATGCCAAACCAGCATTTTTTGCTTTCCAGCAAGACATTGGATAGATTTCATCCATGTTATACGCTCATGTGAGCAACCTCTTTACTAAGTGATTCTGTGCTTGGAAAACCACTGTATCTTAGAAATAGTGCTGCACTGGGAACCGCTGATCTGTGATAGCCCTGGTACTGACCAGCACTGTACAAGGTATGAAAAACCGTGAGCCATTATAGCTATAGGGTATTTTGTGGAAGTCTTTATTGCAACTCAAAATGATGTTTGACTGCTCTCTGATGCTTTAACAGTGTGAGAAATAGGTTTCAGGTAAATTAAGATTGTTTGAAATTACATGAAATTACGAATTTGAGGAACTTTTAGGCCGTTCTAATGAGCCAAATAATTTCATGGTGATACTGTAAAAGGATGCCAGATAAATATTCCCTCCTAAGTAATCCATGATCAACTATAAGTGGAGGTATTGAAAAGAAGCATTTAGAAATCACAGCAAATCAACTATGAAGTGGAATACACGGTAAAGTTACAGAGCAAGGTTGCCAGGAGCTGAGCAGACATGAGCAGTTTAACCCGCAAGCGTCAGAGTTCAAGTCAAAGTTACCTAAAATCGCAAATTTGAACATTTTCAATTCTCAAAGAGGAAAACCCTTGCTCAACTCCATTTCACATACTTCTCAAGCATCAAAGAACAGACTAAAGGTATTTTGCATTGCTGCATGGGAATCACCATAATGCCCTGCAGATAAGACATCTTACAAATTATCATAAGTTTTACAGTGTTGGCCAGTACTTGGGCTATCTGAATTAGAGGTTTCAAAAGGAGCACACATTTTACAGCCGCGTTGTGTTAAATCTCTAGATTCAATGGGTAAGTGTCTCTCTCCTATAGAATGCAAGCTCTTATGGGCAGCAGGTACCTGTCTCTTTCTTGCCTGTAAAGTATAAGCTCTTATGGTCAACAAGGCCATCTGTCTCACTTGCTGTAAAGTGTTGACTCTTATGGCAAGCAGGGTGCTCTCTCTCTCTTACGTAGTGTAGAATGTAAGCTCTGTTGGTCAGCAAAGTAATCTCTCTCTCTCTCTCTCTCTATCCTGTAGAGTTTAAACTTTTATGATCAGCTTTACAGTATTTAGATTCACGCAAATCAGATTTTTATGTAAAATTTAGCAAAGTCAGCAAATTCCAATTTCCACAAATCTGTTAAAATCTTATGCTAGGGAAGTGGATAATGCATAAACGATGATAATGTTACACTGCTTCATTACTAGAAGAGTTACAAACCTTCACTAGTATTAGCTCAAAAACTGTGTACCAAAAGTTTAGTCTCATGGGTGTTCAAAGTCGAGTATCTTCTTTACAAACTAACATCAACAAGCACAATGCTAAGGTAGTGTAGCGTAAAACATGCCTCCACTGGACTCAGAAGTAGTGGAAATGTGTTCTGTTGAATAATGAATCACGCTTCATTATCCGGCAGACTGATGGGTAAGTCTAATTTTAAGAAAAGCCTGGAGTATGTTACCTGCTTGTCTGCATTGTGCCAATGGCAAAATTTGGAGGAGGAAGGATGATGCCATAAGGTTTTATTTTTTAGGGTTGGGCTAGGCCACTTATTTTAAGTGACTGGAAATCTTAATGCTTCAGCATACCAAGACATTTTGGACAATTTAATGTCTTGCAGGAACAGTTTTAATCGGAAACGTATCCGTCAACGCATGGTACACATAGCATTTTTTTAGATGCAAAAATGGCATTTACCAAAAACGGAATCATGTTTTGGAAATTAATAATAACTGACTGACAAGTGTGACTCTAGCCATTCAGAAATCTTTGCATTCAGACCTACTTAATGTGTCTTAAGTGTCTTCTCGGGTGGCATGCACTTTAATAGCTCTCTCCCAGATGCTGTCAATCAAAGCTTGACAGCTGATCTAGCAGTCTAGCTGTCTCTCACACTTTTGGGTGTGGACTGGCAGCATTTGGGAGGAAGAGGTGAATGTGCCTGCTGCAGAGAAGACTGTAAAGAAATGTCCAGTTGAACACAAAAAGAGATTTCACATACTGTGCACTAAAATTAAGAAATGTGAATATCTACAATGGAGTAATGCAGAACAAAGTGAAAAAGAGAAAAGAATCAGGGGAGCTCAGGTATAATTTATTTATTAGGTGTTTAAAAAGGGTTGTCCAGTCTAAAATTGACAGTTCTGCAGTCACTTTTTGTGGCAGCAGACTTATCAATCCTCCCAGCATATGCACTGTCTGCTGCGAGGATTCGCCAGTTTCTATGCCAGGAACAGACTCCAATTATATAGTACTAGCTGTGAGCCCGATGCGATTGCATCGGGATTCTAGAATCTGGGTATAGGGCATTGCTCGGGCTGCTGCAACGACTCCCAACGCCCCCTTGGCGGGCATCGCGAGTGAGTCGCGTGGGCGATGCGCGCCCACGAACAAAGCCACGGAGGTAGCGGCTTGTGCGAGGGAAGTCGCTACGGGAATTATATAATAGATTATCAGTATTGCATCGGGATTCTAGAATCTGTGTATAGGGCATTGCTCGGGATGCTGTAATGACTCGCAACGCCCCCTTCGCGGGCATTGCGAGTGAGTCGCGTGGGCGATGCGCGTCCACGAACATAGCCACGGAGGTAGTGGCGTGTGTGAGGGAAGTCGCTACAGCAATTATATAATAGATTATCAGTATGTAATATATAATTTCCCTAACGCACTTCCGTAAGTTTCGGCGCTGTTTCCGTCGTTGTGGGCGTGGGCGCAGCGCCCACGCAACCTGTGAAGCATTGCCTGCACCACTGATTCGCAAAGCCTCACTCGCAATGGCCGCCAAGCAGCCGTTGCGAGTCCTTGCAGAATAGGCGCGACTCACTAATTTATACATAATCACATACATAATACTGATAATTCCTATATAATCACATATATATATATATATATATAGATGGCGGGCCGATTCGAAAGAATCGGGTAGTCTAGAATCCATATATAGTATATTTACTAATAGTTAGGGGAGTGGGGCGAAATGAATTGTGTGTATACAGGTGGCTCAGTGGTTAGCAGTGAGTGGGGTGGCTCAGTGGTTAGCAGTGAGTGCGGTGGCTCAGTGGTTAGCAGCGAGTGCGGTGGCTCAGTGGTTAGCAGTGAGTGCGGTGGCTCAGTGGTTAGCAGTGAGTGCGGTGAGATTGGTGAGCACAGTGGCGTGGGCAGAGTGCTGAGTGCAGCGCTGTGGGCAGAGTGGTCAGCACACACATACATACATACACACACACACAGACACTTCGCTATAGTTAGCACCGACCCTACGTCTTCCCTGCCGGCTGGATCCTGAGTTGACATGTCGGCGCCCACGGACGACTGGATCCAATATGGCGTCCGGGAAGTTTGGCGAGACTTTTTGGACGCGATATTTGATCGAGTAGTTCGGGGGCGGCGACATGTCGGTGATGCAGGGCCGGTGGTAAATATAGCGGAGTATGTGTGTGTGTGTATGTGTGCGGAGAAAGTGAGTGAAGTGCGGAGAAAGTGAGGTGTGGTGATGTGGCCCCTGGCCGGGTGCATCACACGGGTTATCAATGCAGGTCTGTGTTCACATGGGCCGGTTTTTCTGATTGTGTGTGGTGTGTGAAACTTGTCCGATGTACAGGGGGTTAACAGTTGAAGGGTTTTCATGAGCTGAGTAAAACAGCTGAGTGTGAGTGCTGAAGATCCGATACATTAATGAGCCTAATGAGCGGCTGAACCTGTGGGGATGAGTGCTTTGCTGTGCGGAGAAAGTGAGGTGTGGTGATGTGGCCCCTGGCCGGGTGCATCACACGGGTTATCAATGCAGGTCTGTGTTCACATGGGCCGGTTTTCCTGATTGTGTGTGGTGTGTGAAACCTGTCCGATGAACAGGGGGTTAACAGCTGAAGGGTTTTCATGAGCTGAGTAAAACAGCTGAGTGTGAGTGCTGAAGATCCGATACATTCATGAGCCTAATGAGCGGCTTAACCTGTGGGGATGAGTGCTTTGCTGTGCGGAGAAAGTGAGGTGTGGTGATGTGGCCCTGGCCGGGTGCATCACACGGGTTATCAATGCAGGTCTGTGTTCACATGGGCCGGTTTTCCTGATTGTGTGTGGTGTGTGAAACCTGTCCGATGTACAGGGGGTTAACAGCTGAAGGGTTTTCATGAGCTGAGTAATACAGCTGAGTGTGAGTGCTGAAGATCCGATATATTCATGAGCCTAATGAGCGGCTGAACCTGTGGGGATGAGTGCTTTGCTGTGCGGAGAAAGTGAGGTGTGGTGATGTGGCCCCTGGCCGGGTGCATCACATGGGTTATCAATGCAGGTCTGTGTTCACATGGGCCGGTTTTCCTGATTGTGTGTGGTGTGTGAAACCTGTCCGATGTACAGGGGGTTAACAGCTGAAGGGTTTTCATGAGCTGAGTAAAACAGCTGAGTGTGAGTGCTGAAGATCCGATACATTCATGAGCCTAATGAGCGGCTTAACCTGTGGGGATGAGTGCTTTGCTGTGCGGAGAAAGTGAGGTGTGGTGATGTGGCCCCTGGCCGGGTGCATCACATGGGTTATCAATGCAGGTCTGTGTTCACATGGGCCGGTTTTCCTGATTGTGTGTGGTGTGTGAAACCTGTCCGATGTACAGGGGGTTAACAGCTGAAGGGTTTTCATGAGCTGAGTAAAACAGCTGAGTGTGAGTGCTGAAGATCCGATACATTCATGAGCCTATTGAGCGGCTGAACCTGTGGGGATGAGTGCTTTGCTGTGCGGAGAAAGTGAGGTGTGGTGATGTGGCCCCTGGCCGGGTGCATCACACGGGTCATCAATGCAGGTCTGTGTTCACATGGGCCGGTTTTCCTGATTGTGTGTGGTGTGTGAAACCTGTCCGATGTACAGGGGGTTAACAGCTGAAGGGTTTTCATGAGCTGAGTAAAACAGCTGAGTGTGAGTGCTGAAGATCCGATACATTCATGAGCCTAATGAGCGGCTGAACCTGTGGGGATGAGTGCTTTGCTGTGCGGAGAAAGTGAGGTGTGGTGATGTGGCCCCGGGCCGGGAGCATCACACAGGTTATCAATGCAGGTCTGTGTTCACATGGGCCGGTTTTCCTGATTGTGTGTGGTGTGTGAAACCTGTCCGATGTACAGGGGGTTAACAGCTGAAGGGTTTTCATGAGCTGAGTAAAACAGCTGAGTGTGAGTGCTGAAGATCCGATACATTCATGAGCCTAATGAGCGGCTGAACCTGTGGGGATGAGTGCTTTGCTGTGCGGAGAAAGTGAGGTGTGGTGATGTGGCCCCTGGCCGGGTGCATCACACGAGTTATCAATGCAGGTCTGTGTTCACATGGGCCGGTTTTCCTGATTGTGTGTGGTGTGTGAAACCTGTCCGATGTACAGGGGGTTAACAGCTGAAGGGTTTTCATGAGCTGAGTAAAACAGCTGAGTGTGAGTGCTGAAGATCCGATACATTCATGGGCCTAATGAGCGGCTGAATCTGTGGGGATGAGTGCTTTGCTGTGCGGAGAAAGTGAGGTGTGGTGATGTGGCCCCTGGCCGGGTGCATCACACGGGTTATCAATGCAGGTCTGTGTTCACATGGGCCAGTTTTCCTGATTGTGTGTGGTGTGTGAAACCTGTCCGATGTACAGGGGGTTAACAGCTGAAGGGTTTTCATGAGCTGAGTAAAACAGCTGTGAGTGAGCAGGCTGGATAGGAACCTGCCAGGAGTGAGGAGAGGACGATGGAATTCAGAAGTGCAGAGCACTTGAGGAGGTGTTGGAAGTGATCCGTCCCTGGTGGTGGTGGTGGTCTAGTTCACTGCTCGCAATGCCCGCTTTGCGGGCATTGCTTCGCGAGTTGCGTCCCCGACAGAGTCCTGGAGAAAGTTCCCAGCTACACAAACAAAGCCACAGGAAGTAGCGCCGGTCTGACGGAAGTCAGCTACGGCAATTATATAATAGATACATGTTCCCGGCAACAACACGACTAGTGGGTGTGGCCTCACTCAACACAAGTGAATGAAGTGGGCATGTCCCACTGGCGGGAGCAGCTGTCTAGTAGTCACAGCCTTAGGCTGTGGTCACACATGCCAATCCGTTTTTCATAGTGCTCCATTTATCAAATCTGTTGTTTTTTTTTGGGTCCTTTTTGAGCCTCCTGTGCTGCTCTGCGTTTTTTGGACTTAGCCATTTTTTGGCAAAAAAATGCTGGTAAATACGGATGCGTTAACGGATGGTGCCTATATGTGCCATCGGATAAAGGATCCGTTTCCCATAGGGCCCCATGTTACAAAAAAACAGTCCGTTTTTTTCCAGCCCCCAAAAATGTTGCTTGCAACGTGTTTTTGGACCCTGAAAAGAGGTCTTCAAAAACATAATGACCCATAAAGTGCCCCATCCGTTAACGGACGGTTGTTTGGACTTAGAAAAAAAAAAGGGAAACAATTTCCCAAAAATGGATCAAGAAAGAGCAAAAACAGCTGGCATGTGTGACCACAGCCTTACACTTGTATTGAGAAAGTCTGCACCCACTACTCTGCCTAAATATGTGCATATCGCATATCTATGGTCTGTTCCATGTTTACAAACAGCAAATCCTTGCAGTGCATAGTGCTTGCACTGGGAGGTCACATTGAGTGACTGCAGAATGATCATTTTTGACTGGACAACTCCTTTAACTACATTTTTTGAGTAGGTGACAAATCTACTTTAAGGAATTTAGATGAATTAAACAACATTTAACCATTGTAACTAGACTAGAAATTATTTGAATGTATTATAACAAAATTGAAGACCGATGTTTAATACTGAATAAATAAAAATACCAAGAAGTTCTACCAGTTCACATTTAGATGTGAGTAGCATTCGATGCTATTATTTCTATACAGGTGGCAACATGTACAATGAGTACAGTCTCATTCTAGATTATTAACCATGATTACATTTTAACAAGCCACAATACAATACAATACAAACTTAACTGATCAATCATAATAATATATGGTTTGTCTTACATTTGCATTCCGTACCATGGTGGTAAACACAGTGTCAAGTTTATCCTCTTGAAATTGCCGAAATCCAGATATCTTGCAAACTAAATTAGAATTAACTAGGACTTTATGAGCCGCAAGACACTTGTGAATATAACTCATTTCTGTTAAGTATTTCATTCCTGAAGCAATACCAGTTAGCATCCCCACAAGTTGAGGTACTGTAATTTTCCCCTCATTTTTCTGAAAAAACATTAGAAATATTATTTTTAACACAAAATGAACTACATAGAAAAGAAATATTAGTTATAATAGAACAGTATGATTATTTTACACGTAAACATTTGCCTCTGGATCCTCCTCCTCCATAGAAAGTTGTCTGGTTCTGCCTCTAGATCCTCCCCCTCCATAGAATGTTGTCTGGTTCTGCCTCTAGCTTCTCTCCCTCCATAGAGTGTTGTCTGGTTCTACCTCTGGCTCCTCCACTCCATAGAATGTTATCTAGTTCTGCCTCTAGTTCCTCTTCCTCCATAGAATGTTGTTTGATTCTACATATAGCTCCTCCCCCTCCTTAGAATGTTGTCTGGTTTTGCCTCTAGCTTCTTCTCTCCATAGAATGTTTTCTGGTTCTGCCTCTAGCTCCTCTCCCTCTATAGAATATCTAATTCTGTGTATAAGTTCATCCCCCTCCATAAAAGCTTGTCTGGTTCTGTGAAGAAATGGGCTATGAAGTGGGCGTGGTAAACTAGAATGGGCATGGCAAATTGTAGTGGGTATGGTTATGTGGAGTGGGTTGAGCTATGCTGAGTGGGAAGGGCTTGATACATACATACACATACATACACTCAGCTTTATATATTAGATTATTATTATTATTATACCTATACAACATTTACACACAGCACATAAGATCATTATGCTGGATTTTGTATTAAATCACTAGTCGGACATTTTAAAAGTGTCTAGCACTGCATGATATATTCGCAAATGATGCATTCAGAGCCCAGTAGGGTGGCCTTTTACAGCTGACAGATTGTTATTTTGTCAACTCCAATTGTTTTCAAGTGCTGGTCAAGGTTTGTAGGCACAGCATCCAGTGTGCCAATTACCACTGGGGTCACTTTCACTGGCTTGTGCCAGAGTCTTTGCAGTTCAATCTTTAAATCCTCATATCATGTATGTTTTTCAATTTGCTTTTCCTCAATCCTGCTGTCGCCAAGTATTGCCACATCGACGATGCACACTTCATTTTTGGTAAGGTCCGGAGTATTGCGTTCCAAGACTTAATCAGTCTGAATTCGGAAGTCCCAAGTAGTTTTGCATGTTCATTTTCAATGACCTTTTCAGGTTTATGGTCCCACCAGTTCTTTGTAAAAGGAAGATGGTAATTGTGGCACAAGTTCCAGTGAATCATCTGAGCAACTGTATTATGCCTTTGCTTGTAGTCTGTCTGCGCGATCTTCTTACAGCAGCTCAGTATATGATCCATTGTTTCATCTGCTAGCACAGTCAACATTTGGGGTCTGTAGTTGATTTTTCAATTCTGGCTTTAAGCGCATTTATGCGGATCACTTGCTCTTGGGCTGCTAGAATTAAGGTCTGTTTCCTTTTTTAATGTTCCATTAGTAAGCCACAACCAGATCTTTTCCTTGTCGACTTTACCCTCGATTTTCTCATTGAATTGTCCATGCAGAGCTTTCTTTTGCCAGTTTTCTCTTCTGCTTTGTATTGCGTTTTTATGGTATACATTTTTTTGTCTGTTGTACTTTAAGCAGTTTTCTGTTGTTAACTTCCATCAAGGCTTGTTCTGCACTATCATTCACATAATCTGCCAGTGCATATTTCTCTTCTTCTACAGTTTGCTTCACTTGCAAATGTTCTCTGCCTCCTGATTTTCTTGGCAGGTAAAGTCTGTCAACATCACTACGTGAATGTAATGAGTAGTGGATTCTCATTAGTTTCCTTGTTTTTTTATCCAGATCATCCAGCTCTATCTGTGTCCAGTTCACAATTTCAGCAGTGTATCTAATGACAGGAACGGCCCAGGTGTTTATGGCCTTGATGGTATTCCCACTATTCAATTTGCTCTTCAAAATTTTCCTAACTCTTTGAAAATATTCCTCACTAACACCAATTTTCACATGTCCGTGCTTGATGTTATCCAGCTGTAATATGCCCAGGTATTTGTAGGCTTCAGGCTTATGGCATTTTATGGTTATTATTATTATTATTATTATTATTTTGAAAATATATTTTTTTAGCAAACTCAAGGAGAATTCAATTCATCTCAAATAAATTTGCTCATCTATGATTTTAATACATTTGGCACATATTTGAGAAGCAGACTCCAGATCAAAACTGTAGTATAAAAATGCCAGTCTTAATCAAATCCCCCCCAGAGTTTACAATATATTCTCCTTGTTTCCTCATTTCATCAGTCACTCACATCATTAAACCTTTATAAACAGATCTCTTTAGAAAGATTTACCCTTTATACAATTGTGACTCCTGTACAGTCTGCACCCTGAAGCTTACATGCTAATTTGTGTTGTCTCATAAAAGCTTTCCAAGTCATGATCAGCTCATACCAAATCCTCTGATGTTTTGCTTTTGTTTTCCAACCTCCAACCTTCTATTATTTTTGCACCTTTTATGTTTTCCGTAGCACAATTATGCTATTGTCTATCATCGTTTTCAAGCAATGTGAAGAGGAGGGAATTTTAATTTTCTGTCTTTAAATGGAATAATATCACAAACTGAAGAGGCAAACAAAATTCCAGCTTAAAAGCTGCAGGATTCGAGTGGACAAATGTCCTTGATGTATTCTACTTAGATAACAGCCAGAAAATGATAAAAGATGTCAGTGT
This sequence comes from Allobates femoralis, assembly GCA_033576535.1. NCBI lineage: Eukaryota > Metazoa > Chordata > Amphibia > Anura > Aromobatidae > Allobates > Allobates femoralis. The sequence continues at coordinate 357,202,727 of JARQOC010000002.1, forward strand.
TCATTTAATGTGCCAACACACAACTTAAAAGAAAAATAGCTATGTGACGGAAAAAAAATACATCACATATATTCCTTCCACAACTCTTTGTCTTCTTTTTAAAACCATTAAAAATTAATAAACTTATGTTAATGATAGAGAAACAAAAAACATACACTTAGATGCAAGGAAACATTAGCAAGTCAAGAACCATATTAAATTCCTAAAAGTATTAAAAAGACATCACATCATTTGAAAACATATTTGGTGCAATGAAGTAAAACAGTGTCGGAAATCAGAAAATGACTTGAGAGGCACTCTTTGAGATACATATATATCTAAGCCAATCAGTGTATCTCACATTGTATGAAGGAGGGTCCCTGGGGTTAATAAACTCAGCTAAATGTTTTTGTGCCAGTTTTTTGGAGTCATTACAAGAATAAACAACAGATTTTAGGAAACTAAAAATTCAATGATCATTATAATGTACATAGAAATTTTCCCCAAAAAAGTAAGGGGAAGTGGGGGTGCTTCCTATAATTCGGTTAAACCTTATATGGCGGTGGATTGGGGCACAGAAAGCAGGGTATGGAACCGAGGATGGGGTGCCCCAATGGTGGTGGTGCAGAGGTGTCCTGGTGGCAGAAGCATGGTGGGACAATCCTGCGGGGGTTTTCTGGCGATGCACTGCAAGCACCATTGATGTTATGGTAGTACACAAGATGCGCTATAGGAAAATGACTGCAGAGGCAACAAACACACAGAAGGAGATCTTGGAAAGCAATGATCTCAATCTATACATGTACCACAGCTATTTTACTGATGTCCACTGCGGTGTACGTACAGATTGAGATGTTGGCAGTCCGAGACCATCTTCTGTGCCTGCACAGCCTGAGCAGCCATTTTTTGTAAGCCCATCACATCTACTGAAGGCAAAATCTATGATACCAACCGTGCACTGCTGGGTCACCCCCATAGCATTGCCCTATTATACCACTGCCGTCAGGACACCCCTGCAGGATTGCCCCACTGTGCCGCTGACTCCAGGACACCCTCATTGCCTTGGCCCTCTCATGCTGCTGCCATTGGGAAAACCCCCTCCTCTCAGACTCTGATCTGCAGCATCACTGCACTAATGTTGGTATTGACCTGTAGCTGTGACCCTTCCTCCTATAACCTTGCTCCATCGCACTTATCAGTAAGTTACACTCACTATAAGATGCACTTTATTATAAGATGAACCCCATTTTTTGTACAATTAAAAAATATTTTTTCCTATATTCCTCTTCTAAATTTAGGGTGTGTCTTATAATCCACAGTATTTCTATTTTCTGTATTTGACCCATTTAACTCATTCCCTTAATTGTGACCGTCATTTTAATTTTTGTCATGAATCAATAGTACATACAAAACTAAGCAATTTTACAATACATCTTATAAAAAAATCTGCTTCTTTCTCTGCCAGAATTGATCAGTCAGTACTGAAATTCTCAATTCTGAGGTCAAACCTGTATTCAGTGACGACTTTCTCATTACTGAGATAGGAGATGGCAGTTGTATAAGCATTGCCATACATTATACCAGCAATTAGACTAATAATTTGACTAATAAAATTTAAAGACCCATAGAGAACCAAAGTAAAAAAAATTAAACATATTTAGTTCGGGATTTTTTTAAATAACAAAAAAATTGAAAAAAAAATATCCTAATAAATTTGTATACTTATGTAAATACAGAGAAAAACAAACAAGGACACATATTTTGCATTCCTGTGTCAGGAAAAACACAATCTATAAGGGTGCGTGCACACGGCCCAGAGGAGCTGCGTGTTGGATGCAGCTCTCCGGACCTGAGTGAAGCCGCGGGTGGCCGCAGGAAGACCGCAGCCGCCCTGTACTCCCCATGTGTGGTGGGTGCAGGGCAGCTTCTCCCTGCAGTCACTCGATGGGAGCCACTTCCGACTCTGCAGCATGAAATGAACATGCTGCAGAGGAGCGGACTCCGAGCAACCCGCACCGCAGCTCCAAAGACGCTGCGGGCGGGTTACGCATAGTGAGAATGGGATTTCTTGAAATCCCATCCACTATGCTATTACTGTACTACGCAGCGTTTTGGATGCAGCTGCAAGACGCTGCGTACAAAACGCTGCACATACTCATTGTGTGCACGCACCCTTAAATTGTCCCATTTGTTAACTCCTTCAGTGAACAACGTAAACAAATGTGTCAGAAAACTATGCTTAACGAAACATAATGAAACATAATCAAAAAGCCACATGCAAATATCAATGATGTCACTGAAAACATCTTCTTGTGCTGCAAAAAAAATAGTAATATAAGGGGATTCCATATTACTGATAACACAAAAGCTCTGGGAAAGTGAAATGGCTCATTCATCCCCAAAATAAATCCTATGAATTTTGTGCTCCAAAATCCAAATGTTCCCCTCCTTTCTGAGCCCCATATTGTACTTAAACCACAGCTAGCAGCCACTTGTTTTTAGTGCTACAGCAATAGGATCCCGCAAAATTACATACACTTGTCGCCAGAGTCACGAGCTGGGGACAATGTACTCCGCACTACAATGGCAGATTTGCAATTTTCATTCAGCAACTTCTTTGTGTTTCTTTTTGAAAACACTCATACAGTCAGAATTGTCACTAAACCTGTAGATAAAATCCTTGAGGGGTGTAATTTCCAAAATAGGTTCACTTGAAAGGGCATTCTATTCTTATAGGCTCTGCTTATGCATTCCGCAAACAATTCTATTGAAAAACTAGAAGAAAAGTAGAAAAGCGCACATAGGGTCTTATCCGGGTGTAACCGGGGTGTTGTATTGTGTGCTGTTGCACTAACCTTATGTTGTTGTGAGAGTCACAACAACTATTGAAGCATAAGCCGGCTTGCAGCACTCCGCCCAAGGAAAACAGGTTAAAGCATTAGATGAAAGGTGGTAATTCGTGCGCTGCCGTCTGTCCGTTGGTTCCAGGAAATCCAAGGAATCACAAGATGTTAAAAGTAATACCTTTAATGTATAATTCTAATTATACATTAAAGGTATTACTTTTAACATCTTGTGATTCCTTGGATTTCCTGGAACCAACGGACAGACGGCAGCACACGAATTACCACCTTTCATCTAATGCAAACAATTCTATGAAAATCTGTTCTCCAAGAATCAAACAACACTCCTTCTCACTGTGGGGTTAAAGAGTACTGCCACATATGGGGTATTGGCGTCTTCAGCAGAAATTGTGTCACAAACTTCATTCCAATTTTAACCATTTTCCCATATAAAAATGTAAAATATGGGGCTAAAACAAAATCTTTGTGGTAAAAATGTAATTACTTTTTCTTTATCACCCAATTTTATTAAATTCTGTGGCACACCAGTATTTTCAATATGATCACTGCACCTCTAGAATAATTAATTGAGAGGTACGGTTTGACAAATAGGGTCACTTATGGGGGGACTCTTGCATTCAGGCACCTCAATGGCTCTGCCTATGTGACGTGTGATGACTGTCCTCTGCAAATGCTGAGCTGCAGGTAAGGCAGTACCCCAAGAAACTCTGAAACACTTTACCCCTATACAGGGATTTGGAATTACAGCAGAGCCCATGAGGTAGCTGCCTATAGGTGAGCAGCAGACCGAAGCAGGGAGGTCGCCAGGAAGGGACAAGACTAGGAGATCAGGGAATAGACAAAATCAGGATCCAAAAGTGTACTCAGAAGGCAGTGTCAAAAACCAGGAAGGCAGCAAAAGTACAAAATCGTCAGGCAGTAGAAAGGTCAAAATCCAGGCAAAGGTTAGAGCCAATATAATAAAGCACAAACTAAATAGCTGGAAAAAACAAGAATGTAGCTGGAAGTTTGCAGGACAGGCCCAAGGTATTTGAAGGGCGTGGGTCCCTCTCAAAAGCTGGAGCTCACAGCCTGATGACCTCATCCGGACCGCCCCTACAACCAGGCCAGATGCTGATGCGCAACTGGTACCAGTAACCACACTTCTGATAGAGGAATGAAGCCTGCACCCACCAGATGCCTTTGCAGGTACCTCTCTCCTGTAACCAGCATCACCCACAGGAGGAGTATGGCGATGCCCAGCAACAGAAGCAGGAACCAAAGGATCAGGTCCCGATGAAGACATTTTCCCCCCCCATCATCACCGGCACCGCTAGCCAAAGGAATCTGGTGCCACCTAGTGGCTGGGGCAGGAATACCAGTCACCGAGTCCGATGGCGTCGTGGCATGACGTGGCACCCTCCAACATTTAAAGCAAAATCTGCACCCTATAATAAATTGCTTTTTCCCTATGGGCTATTAGCGTACTCAGGAGAAATTGTGTAACAAACTGAAACATTAATTTCTCTTTTTTCCCCCTTTTGAAAAATAAAAACTGGGGAAAATCAACTTTTTATTGAAAAAATTTTTAATTGTTCATATACTGTATATACTCGAGTATAAACCGAGTTTTTCAGCACAATTTTTGATCTGAAAAGTGCCCCCCTCGGCTTATACTCGAGTCACTCTGTATTTGCTGTGGGGGGGTGCTGTAACCGGGGCTGCAGGAGGCATGAGGGGGCTGCAGGGACAGCGGGCAGTAATGTGGGACCACTCATTAGTGTAATGAATATGCACTGCATCCCCGCGTCCATCAGCGGCGGGGGGAGCGGTGCATATTGCACTACACTGGCCCTCATCAGTGATATACAGCACCCCTCCCTAGTATCTGGCACCCATCAGTGATATGCAGCACCCCTCCCTAGTATCTGGCCCCCATGCTGCGGCACATGTTAAAATAACAAACCAGTTATACATTACCTTTCCGGCGACTCCTTTCTGGTACCATCGCATCCTTCAGTCTCCCTGCTTCTTCCTGCATGTGCCGTTGTCATGTGACCGTCGCAGCGATTATGTCATCGCTGCGCCAGTCACATGACACCGGCACAAGCAGGAAGAAGCAGGGAGACCGGAGGATGTGACGGTACCAGAAAGGAGTCGCCGCAAAGGTAATGTATAACTGGTTTGCTATTTTAACATGTGCCGCAGCATGGGGGCCAGATACTAGGGAGGGGGGCTGTATATCACTGATGGGGGCCAGATATTAGGGAGAGGGGCTGTATATCACTGATGGGGGACAGATACTAGAGAGGGGGGCTGTATATGACTGACGGGGGCCAGATGCTAGGGAGAGGGGTTGTATATCACTGATGGGGGGCCTGTATACCTCTGATGGGGGGCCTGTATACCACTGAAGGGGCCTGTATACCACTGAACGGGGCCTGTATACCCCTGATCATGGCCTGTATACCAGTGATGGTGGCCTATATACCAGTGATGGGGGCTGTATACCTCTGATGGGGGCTGTATACCTCTGATGGAGGCTGTATACCTCTGATGGGGGCCTGTATACCAGTGATGGGGGGCTATAAACCAGCAAAAGGGTTGCTATAAATCAGTGATGAGGGCGCTATATACCGGGATAGGGGCTATATACCAGTGATAGGGGGCTGTATAACAGGATGGCAGTCTGCTGCATTTCACATCCTAGGCTTATACTCGAGTCAATAAGTTTCCCTAATTTTGGAGGGCAAAATTAGGGGCCTCGGCTTATACTTGGGTCAGCTTATACTCGGGTATATACGGTAAACAGCCTGATGTTAAACAATTCAGTGAATTGCCTGGGGGTTAAAAATGCTCACAACTTGTCACACTTTGGAGGTAAGGGAATCAGGTAACAGGTAGGTGAATTGGGGAAAAGGGGGTCAGGAGAACATAATCTGACCCTGATGCTGGGGTCCCTGGCTCGTCCTGATCTCGGAGGTACCTCTGATGGTGAGGAGTTCCGGGCCGCCACCCTGTACCCTAAAACTCCTGATTAGCACTAGGCTGAGGGCCCCTACCTCCACCCACAGGTCAGGAATCACAGCTTCTCAAAAGGAAAGACTTTAGCCCAGCAGCTAAGCAAGTGCTCAGCACCAAGACCTTAAGCATATAGCTATCAGCAGCACCTGACAGGGAGAGGGAAGGCTATTTAAAGCCGGGGGAGGGAATTCCAGGTGAGTCACACATTAACTCCTGAACCAGCAATTGAACAAAATAGTGACTGCAGCTCTGGAGCACACCACAGGAGGCAAGGACCTTCACAATCATCAACCATGCAGCTCTTAAAGACAAACCACATACACAGCAGCATCCAACAATGTCAGCACCATCTAAGCGCGTGACACAACTTCCTTAGATGAATACCTCAAGAGGTATATTTTCCATAATGGGGTTACTTGTGGGGAATTCCAGCTGTATTAGCATTTCAGGGGCTCTTCAAATGTGATATGTTGTCAACCAGCTAGTTCAGTCAAAATGGCGCACCCTCTCTTCTGAGCAGTGCCATGTGCCCAAGAAGTAGTTTTCAAAACTATGAAGAGTATTTGCATACTCAGGAGATATAGCACACCAAATTTCTACTGCTAAAGTTTTAAAAATGAAAAATTTAGGGCAAAATCAATATGTATGTGGAAACAATTTAGTTTTTCATTTCACGGCTCAATATTGTAAAATTCTGTCAACACCTGTGAACTCAAGGTAATCACCACACTTCTACATAAATTTCTTGAAGGGCCTAGTTTCCAAAATGGAGTGACTTTTGGGGGATTCCTTCCCTTCCAAGCCCTGTCATGCACACAAACAGTAGCTTCCCATAACAAATGGAGTATAGGCATACTTCGAGTATGCAAAATTTGGAATTGAATCAACATTAATTGTGGGGAAAAAAATCATTTTTTTATTCCACATTGCATTAAATTCTGTAAAGAACCTAAATGGTTAATAACTTAAATTTAGTTTTGAGTATTTTGAAGGGTGCAGTTTTTAAAATGACCTAACTTTTGGGAATTTTCTGTCATATGGGCCCCTCAAAGTCACTCGCTCGTGAGAAATTCTGGGCTGAACAGCATTGACTTCTGGAGCCTCATTCTGAGAAAGTTCTCGGAACGAAGCTTCATAGTAATCAATGGATATTGTGCTACATTAATCTTTGGATTATGTTGAGACTTCCAGGATTTACTTTGAAGCAGACAACTCAGGGCTGCAGTCCGTAGTTCTGCGGGTTATCAAAAATGGGTGGTAACCCACACAGTATTTATTTCCTAACCAAATGTTTGCAAGGTATTTGCACCCATTTTGCTTCCTTTTGCAGCCCCTTAGCCCTTATTTTGACTATTTTACAGCCAATTTTACAGCACAGACGTTTGTGTTCCTATTGACTTATATGCGGTTTGGGGTCAAATATGGGTCAAGTCCGGGTCCCGAACAAAACTTTTAACTAATGTTCGCCAAATCCTCCATGGCAACGCTCATCTCTACTGATAAACTTTTAACCATACTACTTCTTAATCAACAAACTCTGCTTAAAAAATATGCTGATGTTAAGTAGACATGAAATAAATGTTATTTATTAACCTTTTTGTGTCAAATCACTCTTTGGTTTAGTGGCAAAACTGAATATTTTAAAAATGGTTACATTTTCAAAAAGTTCCCCAAATTTCCAATACTTTTACAAGTAAATACCAAATATATTGTCTTAAGTTGACCACCAACATAGTAGAATGTGTAACAAAACACTATCTCCGAATCACTGAGATCCATTGAAGCATTTGAGAGTTATTACATCATATAGTGACACAGGTCAGAATTGTAAAATTTGACCTGGTCAGGAGGGTGAAAAAAGGATGGGTGGTGAAGGGGTTAAAGTGACAATACAAAATACATATAGATTACTACATTTTCCTTAAAAATATAAAAGCTTCTATACATACCCTCAAAAATGAATCGAGAACACCATTCCCCATATATTCCATAACTGTCATCATTGTATTGCCTATAAAGTAGAAAATAATTTTTATGAAAGTCAAATATATAGAGATAATAACACACAGATGAAAAGGGTGGAACCTAATAAAGCTAAAGGTTATGTGATGAAACTAAAGTATGAAAGACTCGGGAGATATCAGGATGAGTTATTTGGTGGAAATGCAGCAAGAAAAAGAAATGATATGACATAAAGACCTCCTGATGAGATATAGAAGTTTATATAGCTTCAAATAAGACAACTTGCCAATTGATAGCTCACCTCATCAAAGTAACATAAATAAATTATGTTATGGAATAAAGTAATAGAAAACAGAATAATGTTTGTAATTAACCAGAACCTGTCTTGGGCAAGGGTCAATAGGGACCTGTCTTAACAAATTACTTTCTTACCTCTAGTGATAACTCCTTCAAGGCGTATAATATTTGGATGATCAAACTGTCCCATAATGCTCGACTCTGCAAGAAATGATCGCTTCTGTTTTTCTGAACAGCCTGCTCTAAGGGTCTGTATGGCTACGGGAAGTTCTCTTTTGCTTGGAAGTTTCAAACATCCCTTGCATATTTCACCGTATTCCCCTATAAATAACAAAATTAGATACATTATCTAGAAAGAGTAGAGTCAATCTTTCTGTCATCAGAATGTATACGAAGAAGACTTTATATATTTTCATGGTTTCTTATGGCTGAATCAGGCAAACTAAGCCATATCTTGGGTATAATGAGCAGCATTTATAAATTGAACTTAAGAACAAAAGAATACAGGTATGTTCACAAGCACAAATTTTGCTCAACAGATGTCTTGTAAATCTGCATTAGAATTTATATGTGTTTCATGGAAATTTATTGTAGATTTTTGTTGTAAACTGTAAAATTTGTAGTAAATATCTGTACAATTAAAGGTATATTGTGGATCATATGTTGAACAATTTCATCCGTTTTGTTGCTGCTGTAATTAACAACATTGAATCTTGTGTAGATACAGTGCCTTGTGAAAGTATTTCTATAAAAGATACTGAGGTACTTTGTCCGGATATTTGATTGTGAAAGTATTTGACACCCTTGAACTTTTCAACCTTTTGCCACTTTTCAGAATTCAAACATAAAGATATAAATTCTAATATTTTTGTGAAGAATCAACAACAAGTGGGACACAATCATGAAGTGGAATGAAATTTATTGGATATTTTAAACTTTTTTAAGAAATAAAAAACTGAAAAGTGGGACATGCAATATTATTCAGCCCTCTTAGGTTAATACTTTGTAGCACCACCTTTTGTTGCGGTTACAGCTGCAAGTCGCTTGGGGTATGTATCTATCAGTTTTGCACATCAGGAGACTGAAATTCTTGCCCATTCTTCCTTGCAAAACAGCTCGGGCTCAGTGAGGTTGGATGGAGAGCATTTGTGAACAGCAGTTTAAAGATCTTTCCACAGATTCTTGATTAGATTCAGGTCTGGACTTTGACTTGGCCATTCTAACACCTGGATACGTTTATTTTTGAACCTTTCCATTGTAGATTTTACTTTATGTTTGGGATCATTGTCTTGTTGGAAGATAAATCTCTGTCCCAGTCTCAGGTCTTTTGCAGACTCCAACAGGTTTTCTTCCAGAATGGTCCTGTATTTGGCTCCGTCCATCTTCCCATGAATTTTAACCATCTTCCCTGTCCCTGCTGAAGAAAAGCAGGCCCAAACCATGATGCTGCCACCGCCATGTTTGACAGTAGGGATGGTGTTTTGTGGGTTATGAGCTGTGTTGCTTTTATGCCAAACAATCATTTTGCATTGTGGTCAAAAAGTTGGATTTTGGTTTCATCTGACCAGAGCACCTTATTCCACATGTTTGGTGTGTTTCCCAGGTGGCTCGTGGCAAACTTCAAATGAGACTTTTTATGGATATCTTTGACAAATGCCTGTCTTCTTGCCACTCTTCCATAAAGGCTAGGGATGGGCGAATCTACTCGCTAGGACTCATTACTCGGCGAGTAGTAAGGGACTCGCAGGACTCGGTACTCTGCGAGTCTCCCAGTGATTACTCGCACGAGTCCAATGCAAATCAATATCAATCCTAGTTTTGTCAGAAACGCTGACAAAACTAGGATTGCCATTGTTTGCATTAGACTCGGCTACTGTGCCAGTGATAGCAGGGAAACTCGCAAATAACTGCTGTTACATTGCGAGCCGAGTCCAGCTGTCTTCTCTGTGCAGCTCCAGGGTCCTAGAGCCCGCCTGCTCACAGAGATGATGTAGCAGAGCTGAGATTGTTCTCAGTCTGCTCATTCCCTGTGCATCGACATCTATCTATGCACAGGGGATGTAGCAGAGAGGACATCGCGTTTTGGACTACGTCGGACGGAAGAGGATTTTTTTAATTAAAGATGGAGTCCCTAATGGCTTTTTTTTTTATTTCAAATAAAAAATTTTCTCTGTGTTTTTTTAACCCTTTATTGGAGATTCTTAGTGGCTGGGTCAAACGTGGCCTGACATTAAGAATCTCGGGCTTAATACCAGCTTGTACAACAAAGCTGGTATTAACCCCTTTATTACCCAGCGTGCTACCGCCACCAGGGCCGCTGGAAGAGCGGGGTTCAGCGCCAGAGGATGGCGTGGGGCTCCGCGCAATTTCTATGTCTATGTCTAGCCAGGTACAGCTAAGCAGCTGGGGGCTGGAATCCGCAGCGCAGGGATGCCCAAGCTGTCTGGGCACCCCCCGCTGCAAATTGCAGCCCGCAGCCGCCCCAGAAGATGGCGCGTTCATTGAAGCGCCATCCTCCGGCGCTGAACCCCACTCTTCCAGCGGCCCTGGTAGCGATGGCACGTTGGGTAATAAAGAGGTTAGGGCCAGCTTTGTATTATCAGCTGGCCCTAAGCCCGAAATTTATGGCGGTCACGCCAATATTAGACATGACCGCCATTTCTATTAAATTGTTTTAAAAAAAACACAACACAAAGAAAATTTTTTATTAGAAATAAAAAAAAAGCCATTAGGGACTCCATCTTTAATTAAAAAAATCCTCTTCCGTCCGACGCAGTCCAAAACGCGATGTCCTCTCTGCTACATCCCCTGTGCATAGATATAGATGTCTGTACACAGGGAATGAGCAGACTGAGAACAATCTCAGCTCTGCTACATCATCTCTGTGCACAGACATTCATGTCTGTACACAGGGAATGAGCAGACTGAGAACAATCTCAGCTCTGCTACATCATCTCTGTGCACAGACATTCATGTCTGTACACAGGTAATGAGAAGACTGAGAACAATCTCAGCACTGCTACATCAGGCAGCAGGCAGGCTCTAGGACCCTGGAGCTGTGGCAGCCAGCACAGAGGAGAAAGCAGGACTCTTATCTGTGCGAGTTTCCCAGCGATTACAGTTGCAAAGTAAACGAGCAATGCAAATAAATGACAAAACTAGGATTGCTTCAGGCTGAAGCTTCCGAGACACATCTGCGATTTGTAAATCTCACACTACTCGCTATTACTCGCTTCCCCATTCATTAACATTGGACTCGCTAGACTCGCAACGAGTAGCGAGTCCTGGGCTCGGACTCGCTAGAGTCAAGCGATTCCGAGTAATTTAGGATTCGCCCATCACTAATGAAGGCCAGATTTGTGCAGTGCATGATTGATTGTTGTCCTATGGACAGACTCTTCCACCTCAGCTGTAGATCTCTACTTTTCATCCAGAGTTATCATGGGCCTTTTTGGCTGCATCTCTGATCAGTCTTCTCCTTGTTCGAGATGACAATTTAGAGGGATGGCCGGGTCTTGTAGATTTGCAGTGGTCTAATACTCCTTCCATTTCAACATGATCACTTGCACAGTGCTCCTTGAGATGTTTAAAACTTGGGAAATCTTTTGGTATCCAAATCTGGCTTTAAACTTCCCCATAACAGTATCTCGGACCTGCCTGGTGTGTTTCTTGGTCTTCATGATGCTCTCTGCACTTGAGACAGAACCCTGAGACTATCACAGAGCAGGTGCATTTATACAGAGACTTGATTACACACAGGTGGATTCTATTTATCATTTCCAGTCATTTAGGACAACATTGGATTATTCAGAGATCCTCACTGAACTTCTGGAGTGAGTTTGCTGCACTGAAAGTAAAAGGGCCGAATAATATTGCCCGCCCCACTTTTCAGTTGTTTTATTTGTTACAAAAAGTTAAATTATGCAATAAATTTCATTCCGCTTCACGATTGTGTATTACTTGTTGTTGATTCTTCACAAAAAAATTTGAATTTATATCTTTATGTTTGAAGCCTGAAATGTGGCAAAAGGTTGAAAAGTTCAAGGGGACCAAATACTTTCACAAGGCATTGTATATTTGAATAAAATTATTGTGATAAAACTGTGGACTGGACATAACACATATCACAAGTATATTGCAGTAGCGTGGCTACTGGGGAAGGCAGAGGATACAGTCTCCCCAGGAACCTGGATCATAAGGGCCCACCCAAAGCTAACATAAACTAAGCTGAAGCAGTGGGCACACCACGCCGATATAGTTAAACTTGTTGGTCTGCGGTAGAACAGAAAGACATTATCTCTCTGCCCTACCAATTTCTGTTTTATAGTCCACAGATTGATTTAGGTCTGAAGTCGACAGAAAAGCAGTAAAGCTGATGGATGAGCAATAGATGTGGAGAAAAGTGATGATGTCATTATGCTGGAACTCTGCGAGCACCGGTGTAATGACATCCCCGTTGGTTTTTACAGGGTAGGGGAAATACTGGGGCCATGGTGCAATGTTAGGGAAATTCTAGAAGCTGTCTTACAATGTGAGGATAATATTGGGAGGCCATATTGCAAAGCAGGAAAAATACTGCACAGCCATATTATGGTGTCGGGGAAATACTGGGGGCCATGATACAGTGTGGGGGGAAATACTAGATGAAATTACAGTGTGGAGGAAATATTTCAGGCCATATCACAATGTGATGAAAATACTGGTTTGAAAATACAGTTTGAGGGAAATTCTGGAGCCATATTACATGTAGGGGAAATGCTGGGGGTCATATTACAATGTGGGGAAATACTAGGGGTCATTTTATGGTGTGGAAGAAATACTGGGGGTTATATTTTAGTGTGGGGTAAACACTGGGGCCCATTTTACAGTCAGGGGGGATATACTGGTGGTCATCTATACATTGTGGGGAAAATAATGGGTCCATGTTACAGTGTAGGGGAAATACTTGAGGCCATGATACAGTGTGGGGGAAATACTTTGGAAAATCCATAGAGTGGGAGGGGAATACTTGGAGCCATCCACACAGTGTGGGGGATAAATGTAAGGCCATCTATACAGTTAGGAGGAAATGTTGGGGCCATAATCGAGTGTGAATAGGTCTACTGAGTGCCATGATACACTGAGGGGGGCTACTAATCACTGTCATAAAGTAGTGGGCTATTATGGGTCATCATCATTCTGTGTATAGGGAAGTGTGTATCTAATTACGTGGAAATTGTGGGGAGCATCATGCTGTCTAGTGTGGAGCCATATATAGGGGACTTAGGAGACATTATTAAATGTTAAATTGGCACTTAAGAAGCATTTTTGCTATAAGGGCACTCAAGGTAATGTTCAGATTTTGCCCCCGGAAAGTAATAATTTCCAAAATTTGACAATTTCACACTTTTATTTAGGACAAATGTACAGGCCACTAATATTATCTAAGGGGTAATTTTACCATCTAGAGGGTATTATGCTTGAGGCATAGTGGTGGATGTTATGTGGAACACTAGGAGGATCAGTAATTGTATTAAGCAGTGGCTTAGCATTGGGGTATCAGCAGGATAAAGAGTTTGTGCAGGTTTGGAACAGATGAGGATGGTGCTAGAAACGTAAGAAGTCAAATTTGTCTTTTTATGTAATTTCTGCAAATGAGTCATGACTGAAAGATGTTATGTCCGATCTGGGCCAGATGGAAAAGATGAGAAAATGAACAACTCCATAAGAAAGAACATTAGCTGTATATAACTGTATTGTATCCTCTTGTAATGCAGAACTGGTATCCATCACTATCGGGTCACTATATGGTGGTACAATTGGTGTTAATATTTGTATAGTGATTTTCAGTAGCAGCACAGTCATCTGCTAAGGTTCTCATATGCAAAGCAAAAAAAGTTTGTAACAGCATGCGCTCGAAACATGTATTCTTTCCCCGTCCCTGTCTTGCTTATCTGTAATATATTAGATGTGAAATTTTCCATAAAGAAGAAGCATTTTTTATCACAAGCTGGAACAAATTTTTTTTGTTTTGCATCTACAGTATCTTAACTGGTCTGTCTAACCAGGTTCTGTGCACGCTGATTTACAGCAATTGGTTAGCTATTTCCCTTTCTTAGGCTACATTCACATACGGCGTAATAGCCGTGTATTCCTGCTTTTACGCGGCGCTTTTTAAGCACTCGCATAAAAGGAGTGCCAATGAAAGATGGAAACTCATTTCAGCGAAAGCTATGGCTTTTGCTGGAAGGTGGGCAGACACCACGTTCTGACGCATATTTTTGCGCGGCGCTTTCACTGCCAAAGCGCCTGCACAAAAAGAATTGACATGCCAATTCTTGGCTTTTTTTCAGTGTGCTTTACCCATAGGCTACATGTTAACATGGCCTCGGCTAATATGCGCAAAAATGCGGCACTGCCAATTACATGGCAAAAAGTGCCACGTGTGAACACAGCTTTGGCTGCTTTCACGTCTGCTTTTTGCAAAACTGGCAGAATTCGCCATTTTTGCAAAAAAACAGATGTGGCAACATTTGCATAAGGTTGCGCTAGTGATAATGCATTGCAAATGGACCTCTGGACATGTGCAGAGACTTACGTTTTCAACAGTTATTCGGCACTTCCGGCACTTCCAGCACCTCTGGCATGTCTTTAAACCGCAGCTAGCAGCGTTTTTTGACTGGTGTCGGAAGTGCGGGATCATGGCAAAAATGTAAGTCTCTGCACATGTCCAGAGGTCCATTTACAATGCACTAGCACAATCGCAACCTTGCCGTATGTGTGCCACAATGTTACCACATCTGGTTTTTGCAAAAAAGGTGGAATTCCACCGATTATGCAAAATGGCAGATCAGGCAAACCTGAAGTTCAAAAGTTCAATTTTGCTTTATTTGCATTATGTGAAAGCACCATTACTAAAGTTCCTTTATGACTGTGATTAGGCTGTACCACTATAAATGTACACATGATTACCTGTTTAGGGGGCCTACTCAGATCTTTTGCTTTCTGAACTGAACTCCTAGCTTTGTCTCTGGTAAACTATTTACCTTATTTCATAGATTGGTATTTAGAGTGCTCAGCCTTGGAGTACAAAGGCTAGATATAATATATCAATATTGCTGTTCCCAAGAACTCAAAAACAGTCTATACATGGGCATCTCTTGTTTAGCTGATATCTTTACACTTGTTTAAATTATGTTAAAAGGGTAAAACATAGACAATGCATTACTTGGTGACTACCTACATGTGGTATGCAAAAGATTGGTGTACTTTCTAGAACAGTGATAAATGCACTCTGTTTCCCTGGTGCAATGTAAGAAGAAAAGGGAACACCAACTCTAAAGAGATCAACCCAAGGCATATCTGTAACCAATTAATATAAAGAAAAGGATTATGCCATAACAAAATGGATCACCTTAAAATAATACATTTTATTGAAAAAACAAGAACCAAAACACAATAATCCTAAAAACACTTAAAAAAGCCCACTGGCTATAGTGAACCTAATCCGACATTTCCATAATAAAGCTTTGATTTCCTCTGTTTTTCAGGAGCATTACTGATAAGTAGTGATGAGCGAATTTTGTTTGAAATGTTCGCCAATTTCAAATTCAGCAATAACTCGGACGATTTGATTCGACGCCTCGAATTTGAACGTTTTGCTGAAAAAATTTGATGAATGTTCAGTAATGTTTCAGATGTGTGATTAGCTTAACATAAGACAGAAGTATTTGTGCAATTGCACTAATGCTTGTGTTCTATGTTATCCTACACATAGACAGACAAACACAGATCAACTTACCAGGTCTGCGCTGCCTGCTTGCGCCATTCCATCTTCCCACTTTCCTCCCACTTCTGTATCTGCGCTGGCAGTAAGTGATGTGTGCAGTCGCGTCACATGACCAGATAGTGTCAGCTGATCTGGTCACCTGACTTGATTACTATGGTGACCAGATCAACAGCCCTGCACGTCAATCACCGCCAGCTCTGCTCCAGTTGTGCCGTACCTCACTGAGGTCACCTGAGGTCACTGTTCAGGTAAAATAGGTGGCCGCTTATGGAAGGAGCTCACAGCCCAGTCAGTTACTGGAAGACGGAATGTTGTATTCCTCACCATAGCCTCCAATGAAGAATATGTCACAGAGGATTGTAGAGGGTATGAGGGAGTTATTTGGATTAAAATGATTTTGCTCTGTGTTGTGTCTTTTTTTAACTATTTATTTGAGATTCTTAATGGCTAAGTCTAACTTAGCCTGACATTAATGCCAGGTTTTAATACCAGCTCAAAATACAAAGCTGGTACTAACCCATTATTACCCAGCGTGCCACCCCCAACCAGGGTCCCTGGAGGAACCTGGTAAAGCACCTGGAAATGATGTTTCTTATGAATGCGTCATTTTTAGGAGTGGCTCCTGGTTACTTTTCTATATAATGGGGAGGAATAATGAAGGCCCCTGACATGCTGAGAATACCAGCCCTCAGCTGGCGGTTAACAATTTAAAATAGGGCAAAGTTTACCCAATTTTTTTTGCCAACCAAGATAAAATCAGGCAGCTGAGGGTCGCAACTCACAGTCGTCTGCTTTATCTGTGCAGAATCTGCAAAATACTGCAAAGTACCTCACTTTTTTAAATTATTTATTTAACACACTATAACGGCAGGTTGGTTGCCATTCACTACATGAGTGTTTGTGATTGTCTCCTGTAATCCGATTGCATTTCCTCAATGGTGAACGGTAATTATGCTTGATTGCCATACACATAGTGTATGGAAACCAACCTGCCATCATAATGTGTTAAATAATTTAAAAACAACGTGTGGGGCTTCACAGTATTTTTCAGTTCAGCCCAGTGAAAGTGGACAGCTGCAAGGCAGCAATTGGCAGCCAAGGTAAAACTAGGCAGCTGAGGGCTGGTACTCTCAGCGGGGTGAGGGCCCATGATTTTAGAGCACCCTATTCTAAAGGATAGCAGCCTGCATCCACCCCTAAAAAATGGCGCATCCATCGTAGGGCCAATTCCAGGCACTTTACCAGGCTCTTCCAGTTGCCCTGGTGTGGGGTGGCATGCTGTATAATAAGGGGTTAATACCAGCTTTGCATTTTCAACTGGTATTAATCCCTGAAATTCTTAATGGCAGGCCAAGTTAGACCTAGCCATTTAAAAATCTCAAATAAATAGTTAAAAAAGACACCACACAGGGAGAATTTTTTTTGTTATAAATAAAAAAACAAAAACGCTTAGTGACTCCATCTTTATTACCCCCTTCCCACCCTTATACCCCTCCACGATCCTGGTCTTCTGCCTTCCTAGACACACGAAGCTCTGCTACATCAGAGACCACGGGGAAGAACAATATGTCCGTTCACTCCCCGTGGTATCTGATCACTGAATGACAATGCTGAGACCTTGGTACAGTAAGCGGTGAGGTCACTGTTGTCATAGCAACTGCTATTAGCGGTTACTATGGCAATGGTGACCGCATCGCTTATTATACCACAGGTCTCAGCATTGTCGTACTGTATGACAGCTGAATGACAGTGCTGAGACCTGCAGTATTATAGGCGGTGAGGTCACCTTTGCCATAGTAACTGCTCATAACGGTGAGGTCACCCTTTCCACCATTGCTAATAGTGGGTACTGTGGTTACAACATCTTCTTCATTGGAGGCTATGGTGAAGTATACAGCATTCTGTGACTGAATGAATGAACTGCAAGCTCAGTCCATAAGCAGTGACTTGCTGAGGTCACATTCAGGTAACAATGGTACTGACTATGATTGGCGGCCACCATTGTTACCTGAACGGTGACCTCAGCATGTCACCTCACAACTGGAGCAGAGCTGGCGGTAATTGACTTACGGGGAAGCTGATCTTGTCACCATAGTAATCAAGTCAGGTGACCAGATCAGGAGACACCATCCAGCCATGTGACGCGATTGCTATGGTGTTCAATCAGCTGACCGTGACTCCCCAACATCTAGAATGCGGAAGTGGAGGGACGTGGAAACATTGACTGGCGCAAGGAGGCAACAGAGACATGGTAAGGTGATTTGTGTGAGTCTGTCTGTGTTTGGCAGCTTTTGGACACATCTGAAGGTGTTTTCTATGCCTTGAAAGTTGCCTGCCAGTGATTTAAACTTGTTCGGAAAATTTGTCCGTCAACTTATTCGATGAACACTCCACATTTGGAGATCAAATGTGGATTCAAACGCTGTGGTGTTCGCTCATCTCTACTTGTAAGTCTGCTATTGAAGCTGAATCTCCATAAGGAAAATCAGTACGAGAGCAATATCAAAGCCTGCCAGCACCGTTTTGTACTGACAATAAGCAAGAAAGCTTTCTATAGATGGATGCATCTATTTTGCGTTATATCCTTATTTATATTTAAAGCTATTTAAAGGGATTTTATCAAGATTCATTTGAGGAGAACACCACCCTCCCGCATCCCATCTTCATGCTTTGTGGGCAGCAGTGCACTTTTCCTTGATTGACAGTCTGGGTCTGAGGCATCAATGTTCAATGGCTTGAACACTATGCTCTCTGATGATCTTAAGTAAAACAACTTTGGCCTTTACAGGAGCTTTACTATATTGATTACAATCTCTACTAGAAAGAGCTTGTAAGCACTGTGTTCTAGCTTGGAAGATTAAAGACGTTGTCTAACAACCTAGCAACCGTCAGTAAGAATTTAAAATCCTTCTGTACTTCAGAATAAAGAGGACTTTTAATAACAACTAAATTTCACATTTTGAGAATAATGTTTTCAAAGTCTGAACTTTAAAGACAAGCTACTGATAGGTGGAACTATAGAATTTTCTTCCTGGATGGCAGCGAATTAAAAAAAACTGCCTTTGGAAACAACTTTGTAGTAATGTTTGAAGTTCTAGATTTTTCAGAAGTGATTAAAGAATACTATTATCTTTACATAACTGCCATGGTCTTTAACAAGCAAGGATAATCAGGTCCAAATTTATAATGCCAATTAAAGTCCAACATATTTATCAGATCTATTCAATTACTCTTGAAATCTCTGTCTGTAAAAGTCATGCAGTCATGCTTGCTGACCTGAACAAATCTATTGACAGTTCCAGTGTTCTCCTTGCCCGCAAACACTTGTCACTATCATCTTCTTTCATTCTATCACAGTTATCTGATTTCCGCTCTTACTGGGAGGCCCACTAACTTAACCTTGTGCACTGATGTCTTTATATTCTCTTCTCCTCAATGAAGCTAACTGCACACACTAATGCTAGCAGTTAGAGAAATAAACACGGATCAATGCTATAGATGGGATTTACTTGTAACCTGTCTGTCTAGATATCGTGTAGATAATACCTGCCAATGCTTTTTTGCAAATTATGTATTAAAACTTTCAAAACTATATGTACAAGTACATACTGCAATGGGTTTGCTATAACAGATGTTCATAAAGTTTAATACTCAATATATCATACTTCAATATAATAAATTACATAAACATTAAGTCCCATCCGTCATCCAATACTGTCACCATGTTGTCCTCATATCATATGCATGAGTGAATGCACATGTGTCAGGGACATTTGTGTGTAGCTACAGGTCCACATGGCTAATTTGCATGCACATGCTAATTAGCCATGTGGTGGCGTCAAGCAGGGCCAGGGTCAGTACCCTGTGCACTCTGTCTAACCCCCCCACAGCCCTAACAGGGAGATGCAGTTCACTGTCTGTACAACCCCCCACCCCTAATAGGGAGATGCACTGCACTGTCTCTACACCCACCACTCCTGACAGGGAGCCCCAAGGCACTGTCTGCAAACCCCCACCCCTGTCAGAGGATCCCTGTACACTCTTGTTTTACACTCTAAACACAAGAGATCGGGGTGAAACTGCCTGCAACCACAATAAGGTACTGGTGCAGCGTCTCACAGAAGGGGTGAATGTGTCAAAAAAAAAGAGGGGAGAAAAGAAATTCTGTACTGGAGGCGCACTCTGTATAATAGTGAAAATCATTACCTTTATTGAGTGATCAACAAGAAATAACTAGAGCCAAAAAAATATATAAAAACATCTAAAAACAATGTTACATTGTAACAAGGAAATGGATTTTACAACACACTATAGATGTATGTATATACATCATAAAGAAGGACAACAATAATAAGCATCATGTCATGGGTTTAGACTGAGGCAAGCTAGGCTAGACAAAGCCCACATACAGACAGGAGCTTTATTAAAAAATATAGTGAGCTATTTGGAGGAGATAATAGCAATCTATGGTCTGAAGTACATGGGGGGGTTGCAGAGGCTATGCCATAAATAGCACAGATCAGAAAGAGAGACATTAAATATAAAGGGGATATGTTATCTACAGCAATACTTGACTCTCTCAATACCAACCAATCCCAATCCTCAAATGATTGCAAACCTGCATTTCTATAGAAATGTTACCAAGTCACCCATAGCTAGTCCAGCCAAAAAGCCTATTTTTACACCACTCACCCCTGTCAGAGAGCCCCTGTAGCTGTTTCTCACCTCACCTGCTGGTGCTGCTGTCTTCTACCTCATGACTGCACGATGTTCACAGACTGCAGGCAGCTTATGAATCAGCCGGCAATAGTGTCACTATATCTGGGCGGTTAAGGAAATCATTGCAGCCTGACAATAATGACACAGGTCTGCTGCCAGCGAATTCATAAGCTGACAGCAGTCTGTGCACATCATACAACTGTGAGGTAGAAGACAACAATGCCAGCAGATGAGGTGAGAAATGGCCAGTGGGATGAGACAGGGATGAGAGGTGTACAGACAGAGTGCATAAGGGCTCCCTTTCAGGGTGGGACTGAGAAAATGCAGACTATGACCCCTGCCAGAGGAAGACAAACAGAAAACAAAGGGGCCCCCTGTCTGGAGGGGGACAGACAGAAGCACACATGGGGAGAGTGCTGCACAGTGTGGGAGAGGCATAATGCACAGAGGGGAAAGAAAAAGTGCACAGAGGAGAGACACAGCGCCCAGGATGGGAGAGTAAACACACAGATGGGGAGAGAAAACACTTGGAGAGAGACAGCACTCAGGGGGAGACATACAGCACACTGGGGGGTTGACACAGCCCACAGAGGGAGAGAGCACACAGGGGGAGAGAGTGCACAGGGGAGAGAAACAGTCCACAGTCTCTATATAATACATATAAAAGACTGCAGCCCCCTTCTACTTACAAAAACGTGCTGTTCTGTCCTTTATCACTTCCGGCATCAGATTGTCCACATATCGCATGCTGGCAGCAGCCATATTTGCACGTCCAAGTGATGGATATGTAAATATTGCATCCACTGGCGATACTAGCCCTTTGTGCAGTTTCACCAGTGGTGCCGTCGATACCTGAAAACAACGACACCCAAAACCAATGCCAGGAACCCACTGCACGCAGCCTCTGCACACACCACTGAATGGGGAACTGCACCTACACGATCTCGGCACGTGTAGGCACAGTTCCTATGGCTGCCATTATCTCTGGACACCTGGGTGTTCAAAGATGACAGCGACCTCAGTAACTGCGCCTGAGCATGCCAGGTTCACACAGGCACATATGGAGCACATTGGCACATTGCGCAGTACCTCTAGCAGAGCCACCACCACCCAAAACCATCACCACCCGAAACCACACATTGACATATTACCGCCTGAGTAAGTGCTCATGCATACACTCGACACACAAGGGCACTTACTCAAGCAGCTGCCATCTTTGGACACCTGGGTATACAAAGATGGTGGTGTGGAGCCCACTGGGACGGGGTACTCGGTATCGGGCCGGGGTACTGCTGGGGATATCACAGTGGTCTTGGTCCGGACTGTGTCCCGGGTTCTCACAAGTAAAAGGGAATATTTACAGGAGATTTGTTTGTCGTGACGCCACACATGGGTTGTGGTCTGTAAGGGGACCACCGCTGCAGTGTGCTTCTGTCAGGAGGATGAATGGATGCTTCAGCAAGGTGGATGAACCCGCCGTGGGTCGGGCTGCTCCTGACAGGGTAAAAGTTGTAGTAAAAGTTCTGTATACCTGGAATTATACACGGGAGACTAAAGCAGGGTTCACCAGGTTTACTCACAAATTGTTCCAAGTCAAACAGTCTACGGTACAGTTCAGTTGTTAACACAGATAACCCTGGACACTTTGAACCATCTGCAGCCAGGCTGTCGCTCTGAGACCCCTCACTCTTTCTTCAACCTTTCAGGCTTATTCTCTCTCTCTGTTCTTCCGTGTAGATTGTATGACGGCAACTCGGTCCCTTTTGTGTAGCCTCCTACTATGTGTATGGGCGGTAAGCGGGGTCATATAACGTTGCTTAGCCTCCAATCCGTGTATTAGGAACACTGATCTGGAATCTGTGTAGGGTCACTTGGGGGCGAAGGCTCCTCCTTGGGATTGATGGCTGGCTCCCCCGGAGTTAAGGGGAGCCAGGGCAGGCCTTTCTTTTCCCGCTCTGGACTGGGTCGACGCACGATGGGGGTCTGGGTACACCTCCCCTGCACATGGCCTAAGGCACCTATGGCCGCCATTATGCGCAGATTCGGCTGGAAAAGTCCAGCTCTTTCTGTGTTCGTATCTCTCAAAATCACAGAAATCGCATCCGGAGTTCACATCTGAGCCTGTTTGTGGGGTTCTTCAAAAAACAGGATCCCCACGGACAGGAAAATACAGTGATATGAAGGGGGTCTATGCTTCCGAGCAAACTCAGTACAGCAAAATTGATCCATTTCACGGATCCGTTTTTTTCATGGATCCATCTCCATAAACTCTCATGTTATTTGACATGGACAGCTCAGCCCCACCTCCACTCCCCCACATGCAGGGCCTGTGCAATCGAATGGTCCATGACTGATGTCGGCTTAGGCATACTGATAAGCCGGTATCAGAAAAGTGTTTGTATCAGTATACAAAATGTTTTGGGGATCTTTAGCAAAGCGGAAAGGTAGAATGACAGCATTTTTGTTTTTCTGGATATTTGAAAAAAAAAATCCTGCTTACTAACCCATTTAGTAAGCTAAGGCCATGTTCACATGTTGAGTATTTGGTGAGTCAGAGGAACAGTATAACAGAAACACATTGCCACTTCTGTATTTATCACCCACTCCTGGTTTTAGCTACAAATACTGAGGTAAAAACTCACCAAATAATCAACGTGTGTATGTAGCCTAAAATAAATTCTTAAAAGTCTTTTATATACTTTATTAAAAACTACCAGTAATGATTTAGAGAAATATAGTCCCACAGAATATGTAGTACAAGAACAAGAATTATTACAAATTGCTTTATATTCTATATATACAATAATGAAGAATACTTTGCTTTTTACTTTATTGTTGTTAAAAGCTTAAGCTATGACAAAATGAACTGTAATTAACCTCTATTGCTCATAAAATATATACATTTGTGTAATAGGAATTTAATTAATGTACCATAATTAAGGAAAAGTGAAAGGGAAATGTACTTAGTAGCAATGATTAACATTAAGATGTTGTATTGATTGCTAAACTCATTAGTAGTGATGATTCTAATAAAGTGAACTAACACACTGAGTGAACTAATGAAAATCATACCACTGTAAATGGTCATGTAACGAGAATTGTAATGCTTTGTCCAGTAGTAGCATCTGACATAATTTAGTTTGCAGCAGCCATACAAGCCGTGTTTGTCTTCCAAGTGTAGCGATAGTTTTGAGATGGCTTTTCAGAATGAATGTTAGAGTCTGCAGGTCATAAAATGTTCATAAACACTAAATCCACATGCACACATTGATTATTTGGTAATTATTTACTTCAGTATTTGTAAGCCAAACCCAGGGGTGGAACCATGAGAGGAAAAGTATAATTGAACATGTGCACGATTTTTTGCATTTTTTGGCTTAGGCCAGCTTCACAGTCAGGTTCTGTCCGGTGTTTTGCAGGGTGCACCGGACAGAACCTGACAGTCAAGGCCGGCATAATTTGTGCTGCTGTCCAATGCTGAAATTTCAGCACTGCGGCTGCAGGGGAGCTGGCCACGGTGCTGAACTTTCAGTCCTGGAGCTCCCCAGGTGCTGAAATTCAGCGGCGGCTGCTTTTAACAGCCGCCACTCTTTCAGCACCAGGTGTCTGGGAACCAGTCCAATTTTTTCTTGGATCCGGCGAGATTTGGCACCCATAGACTCCCATGCTATGGGCACCGGATATAGAAGAATTCAGGAGGATGCTGTTTTGTCCAATTTTTGCATCAGACACAAAAAATGCAGACTCCTGTTTTGTGTTTGATGCAAAAATCGAACAAAACCGGATCCTCCCGGAAAACCTGCAAACTGGAGGCCAAATAATGCCAATCCAGTGCCATACGGATACATGGGGTGCAAATTTGGATCAGGGGCTGTCCATTTCACACCGGACAGTCCAGGACACAGAAAATCATTGTGTGAAGCCGGCCTAACAATACAGAGGTAAAATAACTCATCAAATACACAACATGTCCATGTGGCCTATGTTTTATTTGTCTCTGAGTTGTCAGTGGAATCTAGCTTCTATAATCTCTCCATACACAGTACACAAGTAATGATGAGTGAGTAGAGAAATATTTGTAATCCCTATACTCGTAACAAGTACTTTGTAATACTGTGTACTCATTGGAATAGTGAGTCCAATATTAGTCAATTAGTGATGGGCTACACCCAAACACATCTGGCCATAAAATTAGCATGTCCAGGACAAGGTCGGAGGGTGTAATCAAATCCAAGGAAAATAGTGTTCCTATGATCCGCACTGCCATCGTGATGAAAGACAAGGACCACAAAGCTTCTTAAATGCTGCTGCTTTTAATTCCCTACGCATTTCGGTGCTGTCTCAGCACCTTCCTCAGAGGAAAGTGCTGGGACAGCACCGGAGCGCGTAAGGCATAAAAATAGCAGCATTTAAGAAGCTGTCTAGGCGATCATACTGGTTGTGGGTTAACACAAACTAATCAGATGAGCATATGCACCCACGGACGATACGATCTTATCTAAAACGATAAGACGCATTTGCAACTTTTCTCTCTCTCTCTTAGACATGTGAAGGTTGGCGGGGTGAGCTTTTTTGCATTTTCACTGCATGCAACACCTTGCTGTGCCCCCCAGAGAGAGCTACCATTCAGTCTGCTATCACTGCGGTGCCGACTCCCTTTGTGTACTGAAGGGAGCTAGTAATATGTGTCAGATCGGTCAGGATCGACACATCACTCATGAGCACCAGTGATAATTGCAGAGTAACGAGAATTGCGAATACTGTCCTATCCGTGCGAGTAGCCAATAGTATTAATCACACTCGTTCATCACTATACACAAGGATATGAGGGACTCCGCTTTCTTCCATCTATTAAGCAGATGTTCAGAAGCAGCTTCATGGAGGACTTTATACAACATTGATGGGCAATGAATTGGGTATTGGAGTGAGATAATACACTTACTAGAACGTAGCAGCACTCTGGGTGTCTGTGTCTATCACCTTGCTTCTCAATCTACTCCTTCTGTTCCCTATCCTCTGCATAAATATCAGTAGATATTTGTAATCTGATTGACCAGTTACCTTGCGGCCTTGCTGGTTTTGGCTAAAAATCAATTTTATCATTGTAACATATTTTAGGTTGTATTAAAATTTCAAAAGGAATGGGAAGGAGAGAGAAAGAAACACATTTCTCTGCTAAGCTAGTAACAAGGTTTCTTATTTTAACACAAACTCTTTATTTGAATTCAAATAAAAAGGAAAATCCAGCAAAATGTTCCATATGGAGAAATTATTTTACTTAATAGAAAGACCATCCATCTATAGAGGTGGGTAATGTGCGGACAAGCCAACGCATTTCGACAGATTGTCTTACTAAGCCATGAGTAAGATCATCGGTTGAAACGCGTTGGCTTGACTGCACAATACCCACCTGTATAGATGGATGTTCTTTATATTAAGTAAAATAACTTCTGCATATGGAACATTTTGCTGGATTTTCCTTTCTATTTGTATTCAGCTGGCCCAGAATCAGGGCGGTTTCCCTGCGGAATTACTTCCAGACAACACGGAGTTAACTATATAACGGTGAGCTGCTGTTCCCCTCACTATTCCCGTGTCTACAAACTCTTGATTTGTATCCAAAGTGTGTTGAAATGACCGTGAATATGTAAAAGAGACTCGTCACCAGATCAAAAGTGGCCACTGTGCTCCACTGAGTACTGGTTTTATGTTTTTTTTGTTATTCTCCATATGGTTAAAAATACATTTGCCTTTTTATTTAATGGTAATTTCTAAGGGTGTATGATCCCTGCATTGTTACTTAGTATGCAATACCCCTTTAGTAAAGGCCTTAAAAATTAAATAAAAAAAAAGGCTGATAAAAAAAAAGGAAGCAGAAGGGCAATGGGAATAAGAAGAACTAGTTACTTTTGAACTGGTGACAAGCCCTTATTAGCTATTGTTTAAGAATATATATATCTACCATATAATTGTCTAAGGCATCTGTCTGAAGCCGAAATCGTGCGCCGGAGGCGGCCACCAATGAGCGAGGAGTATGCAAAACAGCCGTGCGTGCGATTTCCATCAGACACCATGCTGTCAGCCTCCTCCTGCCCGCCGCTGCCACCCGCTGCTCCATTCACCTCCCCGCCACCCCCCGCTGCTCCATTCACCTACCTACCCCCCCGCTGCTCCATTTACCTCCCCCCACTGCTCCATTTCCCCCCCTTGCTCCATCTCCCCCCCGCTTCATTTCTCCCCCCCCAGCTCCATTTCCCCCCATTCCGTCTCACCCGCACCCGGTGTCTACATTGCCGCTACAGCAGGTAATGAGCGGTCATGTGATAGGCGGGCTGAAGTGACGTGCACAAAGCCTGTCACATGACCGCTCATTACCTGCTGTAGCTGCGATGTCCCGTCCTGCCCGCACCCACCCGCTATTCCTCGGCCCCCTCCTGCCCGCATCGACCCGCTCTTCCCCGGCCCCCTCCTGCCCGCACCCGGCCGCTCTTCCCCCGGCCCCTTCCTGCCCGCACTCAGCCGCTCTTACCCGGCCCTTCCTGTCGCTGTTCCCCGGTCCCTTCCTGTCCGCACCTGGCCGCTGTCCCCCTCCTGGACTCAGGCACCGCTGCACACTGGCACCGCTGCACATCGGTACTGCTGTAGGTATCTACTATATAATTGTCTACTTCTGTCTGTTTGTCTGTAACGCAAATCCTGCATTCCTGATTGGTCAGGCCAGCCGCCCACGAATTGGCGCGCGATTTCAACCACTCTTCGCTGATTGGTCGCGCCCAGCCGGTTGCCAGCAATCAGCGATATTGGCGCAAGATTTAAACCCAGCTACGCTTTGCATTGTTCTTAAATCTTCATAAATAAACTACATCCATAGTCTAGAATACCCGATGCATTAGAATCAGGCCACCATCTAGTATATAATATATATATATATATATATTATATATATATATATACTGTAAATAGAAATATGGATAATGCCAGTTAATCTCTAATTTCAAGGGGCTTCTGTTGGTAAGGAAATGGTGGGTGCAGTCTAATAGCTGTAAGGCTGCTTAGTGTATAGATGTGTTTTATGATTTCAATCTTTCCTTTGTTAGATGGCTGTTTT
>JARQOC010000002.1:357230526-357278482 GCA_033576535.1 Allobates femoralis
ACACATTCAGGTGAAACTCATTTTAGATCGACTCATCCATCCGAAACCTACAATTAAGTGAAACAAATGCATGTCCCCTGTCTATCAGCCAGCTATAGACATACACTAACAGCTCGTGATTAGCAGAGCTGCGACGAGGAGTGAATGTTAATGTGGTGTACAGTGTTCTCTATACCAGTTGGTGAAACTAAGCTCAGAGGGAAATCTGCTGTAATCCAGGTATCTAGTTCTTTATTAAGTAGGGAAGACTTGGTTCCCTTAAGATTCAGTTGGTAATTCATAACATGTTTTTGTATATGAAAGAATGGTTCTCAATTTAGATTTATCATGTGTTAGGTATTTTCATGAACCATATTTTTTTTAAACTCACAGATTTCACTCTTTATCAGGCACTCCAAAATTCCCAAAGTACTTTCTCTACAAACTTCATTTTCAAGAAAAGTTCATCAACAAAAAGAGTAGTTCTGCTTCATTTAATACACAGAATTAACAGTTACTGAAACTTAGTTGTAAAACTTACTTAGAGAAGATATGTAAGCAATAAAGAAGGACATTCGTAGGGGCTTTTGTAGAGGTCGCAGGGGCATTCGTAGAGGTCGGGGTAGCACAAAGTTAAAATGAACAGAATGACTCCCCTCTGGGAGTCACAGTGCCACAACCATCTAAATCTAAATAAGAATGTATGCGTAAGGCCACGTGCACACACTGAGAATTTGATGAGTTTTTTACCTCAGGATTTGTAGCCAAAACCAGGAGTGGATAATTAAATAAAGAAGTGGTGCAGGTGTTTCTATTAGACTTTTCCTCTGATTGCTCCACTCCTGGTTTTGTCTACAAATCCTGAGGTAAAAAACTCATCAAATACTCAGTGTGTGCACGTGGCCTTAGGCTGGGGACACACGAATGCTGATTCACTCATGTGAGAGAATTGGATAGATTATGGTAATGACACTCTGATCAAACTCTGATCAGAGTTTGACCAGATTGTCAGTTTAGTGTGATCCAATTCTCTTGGATGAGAGGATCCTAGCACAGGTGAAGAGAAGATGGAAATAAAAATTTCACCGTCTTTTCCTCTCTGTGAGTCTGCGGAAATAACTGTAGTAGGATGTCATCTGAGTGCAATTCAATCATTTCCACACACAAGTAGACATCAATGGGTGCGCCGCCATTCGCAACATGCAGCCATTTTTATCTCATTCTAAATCAGCAATATAAAAAGAAAAATCTCAAACCAATGAAAGGCTACATTCACACTGTGTTTTTGGACTGTTTTTGCTCATCAGTTTTTGTAGGAAAAAGCAGGAGTGGGTGATGAATAGAGAAGTGGTGTTGTGTTTTTATTATACTTTCCTCTGATTGTTCCACTCCTGGTTTTAGCTTAAAAAACTGACGAGCAAAAACAGACCAAAAATGCACAGTGTGAACGTAGCCTTTGGTGGGTCTACATTTTGCCTTTAAAAGAGCATCAAAGTATCAATTTTCAGCTACACCTGCATACAGTGTTTGGAGGAAGATGGCAGGGAGTTTGTTTCAACCATCTTGGAGAACTAAACACAGATCTTCTGTTTATTTAGCCCCATGCAAATGCTAGTGTAATCACAAACAGATATATTAATGTTGAGATCAGGACTCTGTGGAAGCAAAATCATAAGTTCCAGGAAACCTCATTTTATTTTATGTTGATTTTGTGCATAACCCGTTTACGACATGGCCACTTTTCATTTTTGCATTTTCATTTTTTCCTCCCTTCCACCCAGAGATATAACTTTTTTTAGCGGTGAAAATAAATCAGACGTTTGAAAAAATAATTCTTGGGGGTTGTCTCACCATTTTCTAAGATACGTAACATTTTACTTTTTTTTGGTCGATGGAGCTGTGTAATGGCTTAATATTTACAGCGTCAGATAACATTTTAATTTGAGGATAGATATGAGGTTTTGATAATTTTCTTAGTATTTTTTGAGGTATTGCAACAACCAAAAAAACATAATTTTGGCATTCTTGAATTTTTTCTTTCTCCAGTTTTAACAGTCAGGTTATTTATTTTATATTTTAGATTTCAATAGATGAAACTTTTCTGAATGCAGAAATGCCACATATTTATATTTTTTGTAAACATTTTTAATTGGTTGAAAAGGGGTTGATTTAACCTTTTGTTTTTTTCATAGTTTTTAAAAACATCTTTTTTGTACTATTCACTGTACTTTTACTTTACAATGTCACTTAGGGGAATATAACCTGTAATCGTTTTATCACTTGTGCTATATACAGCAATACTGCAGTATTTCTGTATGTAGCAAAAATTAAGTTCTTCTTTGAAACTTGGCCACAGGCAGACCCTCAGCTGTCATATCAACCCATTGGTTACCCACGAGCACGTCATTTGTGCGCCGATCGTGGAATAGAATGATGTACCGCTATGCCAGTGCACTGTTTATGTCACTGTTAGAACATAATTGAGTCACTTGTCCTCATTTCCATGTTGAAGGTATGGTCTTTGGTAGCAATTCTTCCTTAAAACAACTTCTAGTCTAAACAGTAGATGGGCTTAGCTGCTTCTCGATGTTTGCTGGCAATTCTGATGGCGTTGTTGGACATCATCTAATGTCACAAGTAAGTAATGATGATATGTCTTTCATCTGCTGCACTAAGTTTGCTCGGTCAACCACTGTCATTTTCCACCCATACGTGAGTGAATCTTACATACTACTGTATAACTGCAAATTAATATGAGGAAACAACAACATTTTCCACCAAGAGACCAAGTTGTCATGTGTATTCCACATACATAGAGAGAACAATGGTTCATGTAACCAAACGACTGCATATCTGAGGGTGTCAAAAATTTTTAATGAATTTTAACAAAGAAATAAACTGGAATATCCTCAGATGAGCAGTGTTATATGTGTTTGCTCTCTTTTTTGTTTGAGAAAACTCTTAAACATGTCCATATAAATATATATGAGATAGAGAGAGTTGAAACCAGAAGTTTACATACACTTTATAAAATGAAAGCTTTTCTGACTTTCTGACTTTCTGTCATGAAATCTGACTAAACCTTACCCGGTTTAGGTCGAGTGGATGTTTTAAGGCATTTTTCTTACTTTCTGCAGTCACAAGTTTGCATGCATTTCATTAGTATTTGGTACCATTGCCCTTAAACTGTATGACGTCATACATTTTGGATATCCTTCCACAAGACTCTCTCAATGGTTGCTAGGAATTTTGGTCCATTCCTCCTCACAGAACTGGTATAACTAAACCATGTTTGTAGGTTGTCTTGCTCGCACCTGCATTTTAAGCTTTGCCCATGAATTTTCAATAGGATTGAGATGAGGGCTTTGTGGTGGCCACTCCAAAACATTGACTTTGTTATAATTAAGCAACTTTGTAACCGGTTTGGCAGTATGCTTCAGGTCATTGTCCATTTCAAAGACCCATTTCCGCAAAAGGTTTAACTTCCTGGCTGATGTCTTGAGATGTTGCTTCAGCATTGATACATAATCTTCTTCCTTCATGATGCCCTCTATTTTGTGATGTTCCTCCTGCAACAAAACAACCCCCACAACATGATGCTGCCATCCCCGTGTTTCACAGTTGGGATGATGTTCTCAGGATCCAAGCTTCTCCTGTTTTCCTCCAAACATAACGAAGGTCATTATGGCCAAACAGTTCAATTTTAGTTTTGTCAGACCACAGGACATGACAAAAATTTAGGTAATTTTTCCTGTGTGCATTTGCAAAATTTAATCTGGCTTTTTTATTTCTTTTGGAGTAATGTCTTTTTCTTGGCAGAGAGGCCTTTCAGCCCATGTTGATAGAGTGCTAATTATGCACATTTAGTGTCTCCCACTCCAACACTACCTCCTCCCCCCATCCCCTCTCTGTTGGGGTCCCTCAAGGCTCTGTCCTGGGACCCCTTCTTTTTTCCATTTATACCCTTGGCCTAGGACAACTCATAAAATCCCTTGGATTCCAGTACCACCTGTACGCTGACGACACTCAGATCTACCTCTCTGGCCCTGACGTCACCTCTCAGCTGTCCGTAATCTCAGAGTGTCTATCAGCCATATCCTCCTTCTTCTTCTTCTTTCACTTCATTACACTAAATATAGACAAAAATGAACTTGTCATCTTTTAGACATCTCGCGCATCTCCCTTACCTGATCTATCTATCACAATAAATTATATCATACTTTGCTCTGTACCTGAAGTCCGCTGCCTCTGAGTAATCCTTGACTTTGCCTTAGCTTTCAAACCACACATTCAAGCTCTCACCACCTCCTTCCACCTCCAAGTCAAAAATATTTCCTGAATAGGTCTCTTCCTCAACCCGCAATCTACTAAACTACTAATGCATGCCCTCATCATCTCCTGTCTTGACTACTGCAACCTCCTCCTCTGTGGCCTCCATGCTAACACTATTGCACCTCTCCAATCTGTCCTTAACTCTTCTGCCTGACTAATCCACCTCTCTCCTTGCTGCTTCTCCACTTCTCCCCTCTGTAAATCCCCCCACTGGCTCCCAATTCCCCAGCATATCCAATTCAAATTACTAACATTGACTTACAAAGCTGTCCACAATCTGTGCCCCCATATATCTCTGAATTAATCTCCTGATATCATCCAACTCATAATCTTCGATCCTCCCAAGACCTCCTCCTTTCCTCCACACTTGTACGCTCCTCATCTAAGTGCCTGCAAGACTTTACCCGAGCAAATCATCTGACTATCCCCTACACATGGAACTGTCCAGCGGAACATGAACATCCATCTCTTCAGAACAGCCTACAGCCTGCAATGACCATGGGGCCACCTCACCACCACTGGACCTTGCGCTCCACCACCACTGGACCTTGCGCTCCATTACCACTGGACCCGTTGCTCAACCACCACCGGAACGTCTGTACCAGTCTGTCACTGTTAGTTTATTCATTGTATTTTTAATTTGTTTGTATGTATCCCTTTCTCATGTATAGCACCATGGAATCAATGGTGCTCTATAAATAAATATTAATAATAATTTCGCTGTGGATAATCAAATAATCTTACCAGCTTCCACTATCATCTTCACAAGTTCTTTTGCTTTTGTTCTTGGGTTCATATGCACATGTCGAACCAAAGCATATTCATCTTTGTGACACATAACCCATCTTCTTCCTTAGTGATATGACTGGACATTCCCAACCTTAGTTGTACTTGCGTATAACAGATTGTATTGATGAATGAGGCACCTTCAGGTATCTGGAAATTGCCCCCAAGGATGACCCACACTTGTACAAGTCCACACAATTCTCTTCCTGATATCTTGGCTGATTTCTTTAGACTTTCCCATAATGCTATACAAAGAAGCAGTGTGTTTCAGATGTTCATTAAAATACATCCACAGGTGTAACTCAGATGTTGCCAATATACCTATCAGAAGCTTCCAAACACATCACATCATCATATGGGCTATCTCAAATTGTTCAATAGGAATTTAAGAGTACATAAATGTGTGACTTTGCAGAAAGTAATAAAAATGCCTTAATCATTCTCTCTCTTATTAGTCTTATATTTGGCAAATATAAATAATTATGGTAATCCTAATTGACCTAAAACAAGTAAGGTTTATTCTGATTTCATGTCAGATAAAGAGAAAAACATGCATAGGTGTCTTTTTATATAGTGTATGTAACCTTTTTGTTTCAACTGTATATATAATTTCTAACTCATTCCTTAAAAACTGTTGTTGTCTTTGTCCTTTACCATCCTGTCAATGACCTAACACAGTGATAGAATGGCAGGAGACCTATTCTAATTAATGCAGACTTAGAAAATTGAATGCAGATGCGCTCTTCTGCTTAGGCATTCTCAATGTCTAGTCTTGCAGTAACAGAGAATATCTTTCCTTAGACTTTTAGTAATGAGGATTTGTTTAAGTTCTAATACTTTTTAAGAACTTAAGATGTTTAAAATGGTATATAATCTTGTTATTTAACTAAGCACCATACTCTGTAATTCCTCATTTTTTAAGTACTCCATGCAATGTCCTTCAACAGACTGGCAGATAGCAGGTCTTCTTAACCCACTTTCAGCATATATTTAAAATATTGCTAATCCTCTCAAGTATTGGAAGATTTTACATGTGCTAATATGAATGTCATCAGTATTTAATTCCACTCAACTATTGTATTTCATGCATAAAAGGGCAGATCAAAACATATGTCATTAGTGGTGCTACTATCCTCTTAAAGGGATAAGAAAATCTATTTCTAAAAAAGAACAGCTCCATATTTATGTACAGAAAATACAATAAATGTTTTATAATCCAAAACTTAAAACAACTCAGAAAAAAGATATATATTTGATCAGAATCAGGTTTTTGTTACCAACAACAATATAGGTGATATATTTATTAATACCTCTATATTACAGCCTAAAAGTATAATGCTTTTCTCCTGTTTGTTTTTTAGTGATTTCGGAGCTAATATATCTAATTTAACAGTAACCTATTTTATATATAGCAGTCAGACGAAAACATAAGGTGGATCTTTCTCTATTGTCCCTTTGTAACACGTTTGGCAGATCTCTTTCTTAAAGGGAACCTGACCCCTCCAAATCACTCCCAACCCTATTAATACCTGTCCCTGCACCCCAACATATCAATATTAGTGCTCCTTTTCTGTAAAAAAAAAGTGCCCTGTAACATTGGAATAATCAACAATATACACTTACAAATCTGAGACTTCTTGTCCCTGATTAAGTCTCACAGGACATCCCCTGTGAGGCTCTAAGCCCTCCTTAGGTGCTCATTTTCACGCCCCGAATGATCCACCCTCTCTCTTTCTGTGCTGCTGTGATGTGGAGCTGAAGGCAGGACTAATGATTTGCATTCTGTGAGTAATAGAGAGGGGGGAGGGCAATGCCTGCACAAGCAAAGCACAAAGCCGGTATGCGGTAATCGCGGCAGATGCGTTTTTTTCACCGCATCTGCCGCAATTTCAAAAAAACGCTAGTGTGAAAGTACCCTAATACAGTGAATTTGTAGTTTTGAAAATTCATATTGTGATTTTAAAAATACACATTTCTAAAAATGTTTTTACCCCTTCATGACATATAATGTACAGTTATTTCATATGTCGCATCTCTGGCTTCAATTCAAGCCCACATTTTTCCCAGGAGTTGATGGCTGAATTGTTCAGACATCATTTGCCTTTAACATCCAAAAGGTCGACCCACACCTGTTAACATGTAAAATGCCACTGTCATCAGCATGCTTCAGACCTGATTGTGTAGCTCTGATGGGTTGCCATGACAGGTCTATTGAAGACCGTGCTTGTCATGACAAGTCTCCTGTGAGCACCAATGTTTTGCTGGTGTTCATAGGGGACTGTGATTTTGGCTATATCCTGCATATCTGTGCTGATGCACTGCTATGTGTAGTTCAATCAGATGATCACAAGCTCAATTCCACTAGGGGGAGTAACAAATACAGTAAGAAAGTGGAAAAATATTTTTAATAGGTTGGAAAAATAAAAAAATAAAAGTTTTAATCACCCCCCCACCTTTTGCCATATTAAAAATTAAAGCAATACAAAAATACATGTATTTTGTATCACTGTATTAAAAAAAAGTCCAATCTATGAAAATATAGAATGCCTTAATCCAATCAGTAAATGACAAATGGAAAAGAAAACAGCAAAATGCCAGAATAAGGTTTCTGGCAGCAGGAATATTTCAATAAAATTTAACAAAAACGTACTTGCTACCCCAAAATGATATCAGTAAAAATTTCAGCCTCTCACACAGCCCCATATCTTAAAAATGATATGGAGCATGGAAAATGGAGATACAAGCAAAACATTTTTTTTCACTACTTTAATAAATACATGTTTGTTATCTGCATAATTATACTGACCTAGAGAATCACAAAAGAAAAGTCCAAATATGATTGTATGGATGGAGAAAGTTATGGATCTTGTAATATTGGAACTTAAAATAAAAATAAGAAAATAAAAGAGGAAATAAACTGGTCATGTAAGGGTTAAGATACATTTAGCACAAAAACCTTATTTATTCAGTAAGTTATTTTTTGATTACACATTGTTTTGAATGTGTATTCACCATTACAGTTATACTTTAAGAAACTTACAACATATTTGGAGCATTTTTCTATTGTATATAATGGTGCTATACTGCTCCATCATTTCATGCAGTAGTGCACAGTTCCACAATTTCTCTGGCATAAAGCCTAAGCGATGTTGCAAGGCTTGTTAAAGGGTCAAAATTGACTTTTGGGATTGCTGCTTCCAATTGAGTTTGGCTACTTCTTCCCTGATGAGACAATTTTCACAAGATTTTGAAGCCTTGCACTTTTAGTGCCCACCTCAAGGGGGCAATCAAACTAGATATTTCAGAAATACCAGTCCCGTATTGATATAAAAAGCATACAATAGTTACTTTTTTCTTAAAATGATGTTTTGGCAGAAAAAGTTTAACTTCCTCCCTATGCTGCTTTACCTTACTGCATTGTAAATATCAAAATAGTTCCATTCATGAACCCTCATTATTGGTCTCCAAAATCTAAGAAACTGCTTGAGTGCGTAGGATTGTGGGAAGAAGAAACTGTTCAACTTTTTAATACAATACAATCAATGAACACTATGTATAGTTAAATAAAATTAGTTCTTAGCCTGAGTTTAGATATATACTAGACCATAATCCAAAATCATAGTTCGGGAATATTGGCCGATTGCGGACAGTTAGGGAACAGATAGTGTCCTATTGTGATACAGTAATATTAAATATTAAAGTAATAAAAGCATACTAATTTTCTAAAATCATCTCATCTCCTTAATCTGTTACTGTTGATAAAACAGTACTTTGCTATTTACAATGGAAGGACTTGGGAAGCGCAAGCAGCTCTAACAAGACAGTGTTTCTTGGAAAAAGAATGAGTCGAAACTGCTGGTGAAATGCTTCAGGGAGCAGAAGATGGCAAACTGACATGACATACGCCAAAAATCAAATCAAGTTATCCCCTCTTATATCTGGCCCATCTTTGACAAGTCCTGTCTGGAATCATAGTGTCTTGATAACCTAGAGATGTCCCACGAAGACAAAGCTTCATGCCGAGCAGTGAGGAAAGCTGACAGTATGAGAACACTGCACAGAATTCTAACAACAAGGCGTCTTAAACACTCTCTGATTGACTGAGTTTGCTTTGTTTGGAAGGAAGCCTGAGCAGGCGGCTGCATACATCATGAATATATTAGGTTTCCAGTACTGGAAACCTCACAAGTATTTCTGCAACTAAACCCAGTCAGACTTTTTTTGCAGTCAATGATAGTCTCATTTGTTTTACACTTTTTTAATTACTGGGATGCAAATGATTTTATTTAATGGAATGTGTACTTCAGGTGTAAAGTAGTAAATTGGATTGTGTTATCCTAGGATACATTTTAGATATAATTGAGATATATTATGGTTATATTGGGATATATCTGTAGAATGTTTTCAATACATTGCTCAAAATGTACTTTTAAAATCAGCTGCCTGCTAGTAATCATTTTGTGCTGGTTTAGTTACGGTATCTTAAAGAGTACAATATAACATCAGATTCATCTGGATGGAATGAGACCATGGGAATCGTTAACTTTGCACATATGTAATACACATATACAGGCTAAACCAAATTATTTTGGCAGGACCAGACTGCCATTATAACTTAATTTCAGTGGAACCCCGGGAAGCCTAGGTCTTGTGGATGTAACAGAGTTGGTAAAGGAATTATCAAGTTTATCAAAACGCTGCCGATACGCGTTAATATTTCTCATACTGCAAATTTTGCAACACTACTGATGCCTGGACTTGGTATAGATATATCTACAAATGCATCTTAATGCATTAGAATATCATCAAAAGGTTATTTTTTTCAATGATTCCATACATAAGGTGAAATGCATATTTTATTTAGAGTTATTACAAAAAGAGTGATCCATTTTGTGTTTATTTGTGTTAATGTTGATGATTGTGGCTTAATTTAATAGTCAACACGTTTCAGGGCTTCTTGAAATGCCTTGAAACATGGCAATATGATCCTGAGGAAGGGGCCCGGGAGCCTTTAACCCCTTGCCGACACAGGACGTTGTACAACGTACTGGGCCGGTAAGAGGGCTTTGATGTGAGCACCGGCGCGGAGCTCACACCAAAGCACCGACATCTCAGCTGATCTCGTCAGCTGAGATGTCGGGGTAACAGCGCCGATCGTATCCGGGATCCAATCGGCGTTGTTAACCCCCTAGGGTCCCGCTGTCAATCTCTGACAGCGGGATCCAAGGCAGCCGCGGTGGGGAACGCGCTGTTCCCCGCCTGCTCCGGAGATCCCGCGATAGTATCGCGGGATCTCCGGTGCTCACATGACAGCCCAGTCCTGGCTAGACCCCGGATGCTGTCACAGAGCAGTTTCTTGCTATGGTTGGCAGGCGCTGCCAACCACAACAGGTCCGCGATTTTGGAAGATACAGATGAGCTGCAGCTCATCTTTATCTCCCAGAAGCGAACAGACTGTGCAGCAAGGTGCCTCTCTATGGGGCAGTGTAAAAAAAAGAAAGAATTGATTAATAAAGTTTTTAAAAACTGTAAAAAAAAAAAAAAGCATAAAAGTTCAAATCACGGGCCCTTTTCCCCAATCATAACAAAAGTATTAAAAAATTAAAAAATACATATGTTTGATATCGCCACATTCAGAATCACCTGATCTATCATCCTATTAAATCTGTTAATGAGAGCCGTAAACTCCGTAACGGAAAAATTGGTCCAAACGCCAAAATTCTGTTGTTTTGGTCGCCGCAACATTGCTATAAAATGCAATAACGGGCGATCAAAACTGCGGATCTCCCAAAGCATGGTATCATTAGAAATGTTAGCTCAAGGTGCAAAAAATAATTCATCATGCAGCCCCAGATCCCAAAAAATGAGGGTGCTACGGGTCACAGAACATGACGCAAAAAGTCAGTTTTTGTTTTTTTGCAAACTTCAGAATTTTTTTCCACCACCTAGATACCAATAAAGGTATACATGTTGGGTGTCTACGAACTAGTACCAATCCGAGGCATCACCCCATCATGTTGGTTTTACCATATAGTGAACATGGCGACTAAAATACCCAAAAAAATAAACAAGTTATTGCACTTTTTTTGCTATTTCACTGCATTTAGAATTTTTTTGCAATTTCCCTGTACACTATATGGTAAAATAAATTATTGCATACGACAGTATATCTCATCCCATAAAAAGCAAGCTGTCATATGTTTATATTGATGGAAAAATAAAAAAAGTTATGGCTCTTGGAAGCAGGGGAGCAAAAAACACAAAATGAAAACAGAAAATCGCCCGGGGGTGAAGGGGTTAAACGTATTGACTAATAAATCTATATTATATTCACCATTTGATGTCTCATGGAATATTGGAGCATCATTTTTTCCTTCATCTTCCCTACTCTACATGCACCATTAATTTTATGAGATAAGGACCTCTGGGTTTTCATGGGCTGTAAGCCCATAATCATCAACATTTACAGAAATAAACACTTGAAATAGAACACACTGCTTGTAATGACTCAATATAATATATGTTTCACTTTATATATTGAATTACTGACATAAATCGAGTTTTTGATGACATTCTTATTCATTGAGATGCTCCTGTAAATCACACACTAGATATTTCACAATTTACTCATTCACATCAAACTACTGTAGTATATGGTGAGAGGGGTCAGGAAAAATAATGCCAGGACAACAGCTGATAATGTGTAAGGCCAGCCCTCAGATACAGCTTTAACTTTATTGCTGGATTTGCTTATTCCTGTTGTAAGTTTAAGGGAATCTGTCACCAGGTTGTTGATATCTCATCTAAGAGCAGCATAATGCAGGTGCAGAGACTCTGAATCCAGTTGTGTATCACTTAAATTACTGCCTGCTAGGGATGAGCGAGTCTACTCGCTAGGACTCGTTACTCGGCGATTCTTAAGGGACTCGCTGGACTCGGTAATCGGCGAGTCTTTTAGCGAATACTCGCTCAGTAACGAGTCCAATGCAAGTCAATGGCAATCTTAGTTTTGTCAGAGTTTACTTTATCTCACTCGCTAGACTCGCTAGACTCGCTCTATCACATCGCTATATAGCTTGAATCTCCCCAAACAGCAGCGAGTCTGAGCGAGTCTACGAGTCCGAATCCTAGCGAGTCTGCGATTCCGAGTCCTGTATTCTCTATTCGGGACTCGCGAATCCAGAATCTTTTATGTTACTAGTCAGCATTGCGTGTTAGGTCAGAAAACTTGTGAAGAAGGACAAGCATCTTAGCCAATCATAGTCAGTAATGCCATAGCAGCTTTGGTTGTGTCAGGACTATGATTGGCTGCTGTCCATCGTGATGCCTATGTCATCTATGACAGGCAAGGCAGTATATAAGGCTTGCCCCCGCCATTTTGGGCACATTCCTGAGAAGAGCTGACCTAGTGCAGGGAGACTTGGAGCAGATCTAGGGACAGTTAGGCAGTGTAGGAGTCACACATAACCCAAAAGTTCTTTTCAGAACTACCAGGACGGAGGATTGCTGTACAGGACTGTAAGGAAGGGAGATAGGAGCAGCCTTACAGTGAATCCAGCACCATCCTCAGAGCTTAGTTCACCCAGCTTTCCGCAGAGCTGTAATCCTAAGCTTTTTCTTATTTTTGGCACTAGTCTACCAAATAATTTTGGTGCCATTTTTCCACAAAAAATTTCCTGTGCCAGTGCGTTGCTGTACGGTGTCCTGCCTGCAGCTCGCACGGTACTTGTAAACTTGCACGCAGCCAGCACCGCAGCCTAACAGTGCCTGGTTCTGCGTACTAAACAATTTTTTCCTGTGCCAGTGCGTTGCTGTACGGTGTCCTGCCTGCAGCTCGCACGGTACCTTCCATCTGTCTTAAAATATCGCAGGGTGCTTTCACATCTGCGTTTTTCGTAATTCGCGGCAGATGCGGTGAAAAAACCGCATCTGCCGCGTTTACCGCATAACCGTTCCACTTGCGGCGCGGTTGCGGTTTTTTCTATGCAAAGTATAGGCATACTTGCGGCAGGTGCGGCAAGTGCGGTTTTGCACTTGCGGCAGGTGCGGCCGCGAAAAAAACCGCGGCTTACTGCGGTTTTTTTCGCGGCCGCACCTGCCGCAAGTGCAAAACCGCACTTGCCGCACCTGCCGCAAGTATGCCTATACTTTGCATAGAAAAAACCGCAACCGCGCCGCAAGTGGAACGGTTATGCGGTAAACGCGGCAGATGCGGTTTTTTCACCGCATCTGCCGCGAATTACGAAAAACGCAGATGTGAAAGGGCCCTAAGCCTCTAGTGTGTACCTTTCACGAAATAGTACCTGCTACTTGTTTTACAAGCCCCCAGAAAGCCACCAGAAATTATAAAATGTTTGCTTTTACAGCATGGTGTGTGCCCGAGAATCGCTTCCCCCTCCCATCATCGGCTCCAAATAAGAGAAAAACCTGCGAGTTTGGACTCGCACACTTTCAGAGACACATCAGCGATTTGGAAATAGCATTATTCGTTATTACTCGGTTCCCTATTCATTAACATTGGACTCGCTAGACTCGCAACGAGTAGCGAGTCCTGGGCTCGGACTCGTGCGGGTCTAGCGATTCCGAGTAATTTAGGACTTGCTCATCCCTACTGCCTGCAGATGTTCAGATGCAATCATAGTTTTTAGAGGTAGCCATGCTGCAAAGCCCACACCCACACTAGACTCTCTATATACATTTCTATAGACAGTAAGGTGTTAATTAGTGATGAGCGAGCACTAAAATGCTCGGGTCCTCGATGCTCGGGTTTAGCATCTCGAGATGCTCGGGTGCTCGACCGAGCACCGAGCCCAATGTAAGTCAATTAGTGACAGGCTCCGCCCACAGACTTCCGGCTATAAAATGAGTGTTTCTGGGAAAGGGCGGGAGGGGGGGATTTTTCAAATCGTTGAGGCATACAACACCTTGCTGTGCCCCCCAGAGGGATCCTAACAATCAATCTGCTCTCTGTGAGGTGCCAGCTCACTGTGTGCACTAAAGGGAGCTGTGTATTTGTGTCAGATCGATAATTATTAGTGAGGAGTCCGAGCATCTCGGCGTTGCTCGGTGTTTGCCGTGCATCCCGAGTACCAGGATACTCGTGCGAGTAACAAGTAGCGCCGAGCATGCTTGCTCATCACTAGTGTTAATCCCAAATGTGGGGAAGTCAGAGAACAGAACAGGAGCCAGTTCATCACAGCAATAATAATATCCTATGGATAAAACACTCAATGTATGTAAACAATTCTGCATGTTAACCCCTACAGCATGCTGTCCTCAGATTAAATAACAGAACCCTGATGACAGATTCAATTCAGAAAAGGTAAGTTATCCTTGTGGGGCACATGAATCTTAAAGGGTTATCAACTTATTGGACAACCCCTTATAATCCTCACTTTGCCTCCATTTAAATAAAAAGGCTTATATTCACTGCTGCCAGCACTATTCCTGCAGTGTTACATGAGTGTTTACATGAGGTTGTTACATCATGGGAGCCCCATCCCTACAATCAGCGCCAGCTTCACTCTCTCCGCCTTCATAAATATAAGTAATGTACAGGAAGCGACAATGGCAGCTGGCTGCTCACTCCCTGTTGACTACTAATATGTCTGAAGGCAGGGAGAGTGAAGCTGGTGCTGATTGGGAACAGGTCTCCAGTGACATAACAACCTCATGTGAATGCAAGAGCATACCAACATGGAACCAGCAGCGGAGGTGAGTATAATCTTTTATATTTAAATAGAGGCAAACATGGGGATGTGAAAGGGTTGATCTTTTTTTACCTGCTTCTTTCCTGCCTAATATTCTACTTTCCTTACTGGGAACAAGTACATGCTGAGCTAAGACAATCATGCACCTGGATGGAGGGGTCAAGTGGAATAGTGTTTGGACAACATTTATCTAAAGTGTATGGCCAGCTGGATTCAAGGTGCATTTACATTACTTGACCTACGACCATTAAACAACCTTTGATCGGCTAAACGTTTCCATATGGGGGGAATTTAATAGCCTATTTAAAGAGATAAACCACTCTTCCATTTCAATGAGAAATATTGTTAATTAATTATTATTTTTGCACATTGGTTGTCATTGTTCTCAGAGCCACATGCCTTTTTAGATAGGAAGATATGCTGACAAGAATGATGGTTTTTAAACAAGTATAAAAATAGTTTCACCTAATAAACAAGCGTTTTGCAGCCTTTTTATACTGACAAATTATCAGCCATTGAAAATCTACTTTTAGAGATTCAAATTTACTGCCTGATCTGAATTGCTATCTGTTACACAAGGTTAAGTATCCTAAAGGGAACATGGAATGTACTTCATGCTGCCTTATCCCCTCATAGAATGAGAACCTGCTCTCTCATTACAAAGGTCTATGCTTTAGGTTCAAATGTTGCAGCACTTCAAAAAAATCATAGTTTTAAATGTGGAGCAGTCAAGTGCAACTCCCCACCGGACCAGCTAGACTGAAAAACTATTCTCTATTTGGTTATACAAAATGATTTATCAAATAAACCTAGTTGGGTGAGAATAAGCTATGATGGAGCTATCCAGGCTAAATCACTCCATTCCTAACTAATTTTTAACCCCTTTACCCTCCCTGGCGATTTTCCATTCTGTGGTATTCAATTTTCCATCTGCTTCTTCCGAGAGCCATTACTTTTATATTTTTCAGTCAATATAGTCATATGAGGGCTTTTTTTTGTGGCACAAGTTGTACTTTCAGATGAAAACATTTATGTTACCATATAGTGTATAATAAAGTGGGAAAATATTCCAAATGTGGTGGAATTACAAAAACAGTGCAGTTGTTTTTTGAGTTTTTTATTCACCATGCCTCAGCTCAGTATGAGTTTGTATACACCAAACATGTATACTTTTACTTTTATCTTAGTGGTGAAAAAAAATTCAGATATTCGAAAAACAAAAGGAATTGCGCTTTATGTTACATGTCCTGCGACCTGTAGTGTCCTCATTTTTCGGGATCTGGGGCGGTGTGACGCTTATTTTGTGCGCCTTGAGCTGACATTTCTAATGATACCATTTTTGGGTGGATACGCTTTTTTGATCACCCGTTATGGCATTTTATTGCAATGTTGCAGTGACAAAAAAATGTGATTTTGGCGTTTTGACTTTTTTTCCGTTCCGCAGTTTACAGATCTGATTAACTGATTTTATATTTTGATAGAACAGGCATTTATGAATGCGGCGATACCACTGATGTGTAATTGTTTTTATTACTTTTATTTTGAATGGGGAAAAAGGGAAGTGATTTGAACTTTTGTATTTTTTTCATATTATTTTTTTAATTTTACTTTATTTTACAGTGCCCAATAGGATGTCACAGGGCTGCACTGTTTGATCTCTTGTGTTATGTCCTGATGAGCTGCAGCACATCGGAACATAGCACAAGTGATCACTTCTTGTGGATGCTGGCGCTTGCCAACCATCAACAGGAAGGGAACTCTGATAGCTTCTGGGGTCACCACAGGACCCCAAGCTATCATCTTATTTTGGGATCTCCGATCACGATGGGGAACGGCGTGATCTCCGCCACAGCACTTTGAATCCTGCTATTAGTGAATGACAGCGGAATGCAAAGGGTTAACACAGCC
The DNA here is from genome assembly GCA_033576535.1 of Allobates femoralis. NCBI lineage: Eukaryota > Metazoa > Chordata > Amphibia > Anura > Aromobatidae > Allobates > Allobates femoralis. The sequence continues at coordinate 357,247,242 of JARQOC010000002.1, forward strand.
GATCGGATCGCGGATTTGATTGGTGGTAGCCATATATCTCAGCTGATGAGAACCGCTGACATGTGTGGGAAAAATATGAGCTCACTGCGGGAGTTCACATCAAAGACGGGCACCCGACACATGATATACCCAGTGCATGATATATCAGGAAGAGGTTAAACTAAGGATCAGATTCATCAGAGTAATTTTACCAGAATTGTGGTGTAATATGCTTTCGAAAAAATTTGTTTCAAGTGGAGTTTTCACACCACTTTCTCCTAGTTCTGCTAAAATGGGCAAACCTGGAGAAGGTTGGTAGTATGACAGGGGTGTGAGATTACAGCTCATTGTGATGGCCTGCAGCTTTATCTAATCCAGAAATATGATTTCTGTCATGTTACATGGAGGCACATGCCATTCATCTGATGTTCTACATTCATGAAGAGGAGTGCACCTTTTCATGAATCAGGAGTGCCTGAATCCCACTCAGCTCCTCATCAAGACAGGCAAGAAAATTGTTAGAATTGATGACTCAAGGTGTACATTTTTTCTGTTATGATGCAGCTTTTCGGAGCAAACATAAGATATTAAGATCCATAAGTCTTTTGTACATTATCCCATAAGGTACCTAAATAAATTTGTTTTACCTTGGTTCTCATGCCTACATTAATACTGCATGTTTTCATTTCCTTATTGCTGTACCATATTTCTATTATTTTAGATAAATGTTTATAAGACACAGCTGAAAAAATGGGATAATGCGAGTGCAGTTTAGACATTTTTTAGCTGTCTTTATATTTTAGCATCTAATCACTTGACATTTGCCATAATGGAATAAATCAAAGTTTACTCACAATGAAAGTAGAGTTCTTCATCTCCATCCTGACTGGCCTTGCTGTAGCCACACTGCCTGTAGAAAGGGAGGACAATGTTTGCTTAAAATTAGTTATGATGAATGTGAAGCATTATAAGGTAGGACACATGATTTATATGGCTGGGTAGCAAATGAAATAAAGATAGAATGAATACGAAAAAGAAATGGAATGTAAATAGAAACCATATTATAAGTCTAAAAATGACATTTCAATAAAATTGTATATAAAGTATTGTTAGTTCACATGTACTGGGAAATGGGAATATTCCAATATAATCAAGGCATAATTTCACATTTATTAACAGATTGGCAGATTTTACTATGAATTTTATACATTACATTTAAGTACCTGAAAACCACTAAAAAAATCTCAATAAAAAAGGCATACTACGAATGTAGTAATGTATCAATTATACCTGGCTTCATTTAAACAGCTTTATATTGAGCTAAACAATTTTCTTAATCTGTGAGTTGCCCTGCAATAGTGAAAGCTTGGAGGACAAATTAGGTGCCCCTCTATATTTAGGACAACGGGAGTCTTATTTAGGCAAAATCATATACATGAAGAAAAGTGCTTTTTCCCAGCTCATTCAATAGTTCTAGTTATAGAAAAATGAATTTAACCCTTAAATGCTTTTGTTCACTCCTTAAACCTTTTTAACGTAATGTTTAATTTATCCAGTGAAGCTAGAACCATTCTAAAATTGCTTTCTTATCCTTGTTGCTGGAGGCAGATAGAAGGGTAAAATGGCAATTTTCATTATTTTTTTTTGCATTAGAAATGCAAGGAGATATCATCTAGAGATGAATTTACAGATGACATTAAGGGGAATATGAAAATTGCGGAACTTAATACAATTGATCAGGATATCTGTGATTGTTCTCCAGTCACTATGATATCTGGGTAGACCTAGACTCAACATAAATATAAATTTAAGAATGCAGCTGCTGGGTGACTTAACAAGCTAGGCTTCATTGGTCGATCACTCTCATTACCCCTTCACAACTTATGACGCACATGCTGACAGCCAGCATCCTCCTCCCCACATCTCAGCTGATCTCATCAGCTGAGATGTGTATCTAACATCGTCATGCAGATCAGCGACCTAATCGGCGCTGTTAATCTTTTGGATCATACTGTCATTCACTGACAACATGAACCAAAGCACCCCGCGGGGATTGTGCCATTCCCCGCCAGGATTGCAGGTACCATGAAGCAAACATGGGACCAGCATACTGTTATCCTGGACAACCCGGAGTCCTGTAATGACCCCGGAAGCTGTCCTGATTCACTTCCTGACTCCAATGTCCCAGTGACATTATCGGCAGGTATTAATCATTTTCCTTATGTTCAGATGGACTATAACCCATCTGAACATAAGACAGTGGAGGGCTGGGGCCCTCTAGTGGGTAAATTAAAGTACTAAAAAAAATGAAATTTTTAAAAGTATAAAAAACTCCATAAAAGTTCAAATCATCCTTCTATTACTCCATTGAAAATAAAACTATTAAAAAATAAAAAAATACACACATTTGGTATCGCCCCATTCAGACATGCCCAATCTATCAAAATATAAAATCAATGTATCTGATCAGATAACTTAGTAATGGAAAAATTACAAACACCAAAATTAAATTTTTTTTGGTCACCACAACATTGCAATAAAATGCAATAACGGGCGATCAAAACATCACATCTATCCAAAAATGGTATCATTAGAATGCCAGGTCAAGACGCAAAAAATAAGTTATCATACAGCCCCAGAACATGAATGCTACAAATCATGGGAAATGACGCCAAAAGCACAATTCTTTTTCTTTAAAAATGTCAGAATTTTTTTTACTACTTAGATAAAAAAAAAGTACCGTATATACTCGTGTATAAGCCGACCCGTGTATAAGCCGACCCCCCTACTTTTGCCCCCAAAACCTGGGAAAACCTATTGACTCGTGTATAAGCCGAGGGTGGACCCCAGCACAGGTATACAGCCCCCAGCAGTGTGGTATACAGGCCCCCTCAGTGGTATACAGCAGCCTCCCCAGTGGTAGTATACAGCAGCCTCCCCAGTGGTAGTATACAGTAGCCTCCCCAGTGGTATATACAGCAGCCCCAGAGGGGTATACAGCAGCCACAGAGCTGTATACAGCAGCCCCAGAGCTGTATACAGCAGCCCCAGAGCTGTATACAGCAGCCCCAGAGGGGTATACAGCAGCCCCAGAGGGGTATATAGCAGCCCCAGAGGGGTATATAGCAGCCCCAGAGCTGTATACAGCAGCCCCAGAGGGGTATACAGCAGCCCCAGAGCTGTATACAGCAGCCCCAGAGGGGTATACAGCAGCCCCAGAGGGGTATATAGCAGCCCCAGAGGGGTATACAGCAGCCCCAGAGGGGTATACAGCAGCCCCAGAGGGGTATATAGCAGCCCCAGAGGGGTATACAGCAGCCCCAGTGGGGTATACAGCAGCCCCAGAGCTGTATACAGCAGCCCCAGAGGGGTATACAGCAGCCCCAGCCCCAGAGGGGTATATAGCAGCCCCAGAGGGGTATATAGCAGCCCCAGAGGGGTATACAGCAGCCCCAGCCCCAGAGGGGTATATAGCAGCCCCAGAGGGGTATATAGCAGCCCCAGAGGGGTATATAGCAGCCCCAGAGGGGTATACAGCAGCCCCAGCGCTGTATACAGCAGCCCCAGAGCTGTATACAGCAGCCCCAGCCCCAGAGGGGTATATAGCAGCCCCAGCCCCAGAGGGGTATATAGCAGCCCCAGAGGGGTGTACAGCAGCCCCAGAGGGGTATACAGCAGCCCCAGAGGGGTATTTAGCAGCCCCAGAGGGGTATACAGCAGCCCCAGCCCCAGAGGGGTATATAGCAGCCCCAGAGGGGTATATAGCAGCCCCAGAGGGGTATACAGCAGCCCCAGCGCTGTATACAGCAGCCCCAGAGCTGTATACAGCAGCCCCAGCCCCAGAGGGGTATATAGCAGCCCCAGCCCCAGAGGGGTATATAGCAGCCCCAGAGGGGTGTACAGCAGCCCCAGAGGGGTATACAGCAGCCCCAGAGGGGTATTTACCAGCCCCAGAGGGGTATACAGCAGCCCCCGCTGTATACAGCAGCCCCCGCTGTATACAGCGGTACCCGGCTGTATACAGCCCTCCCGCCTGGTATACCGGGCCCCCCCTGTGGCCACCTGTAAAGGAAGCGATGATTATACTTATCGGGTCGCCGACGCCGACGCCGCCGCTCTGTCACCGTCCGTCACCGCGCTCCTTCCCGTCTTCATGCTTCCTTCATCGGCGCACAGAAAATGACGTCATTTCCTGTGCGACGGTGAAGGAAGCATGAAGACCAGGAGGAGCGCGGTGACGGACGGTGACAGAGCGGCGGCGTCGGCGTCGGCGACCCGATAAGTATAATCATCGCTTCCTTACAGGTTGCCACAGGGGGGGCCCGGTATACCACGGGGGGGCTGTATATTTTTTTTTTTTTTTTTTATTACCGTATATACTCGTGTATAAGCCGAGGGGGGACTTTTCAGCACATTTTTTGTGCTGAAAAACTCGGCTTATACACGAGTATATACGGTATACATGTTTGGTATCTACTTGTACTGTCTCGAGGCATCATATTGACATGTCAGTGTTACCATTTAATGAGCATGGTGAATAAAAAAACCCAAAACCAAATGTAATTGCTTTTTTTTTGTAATTTTACCGTATTTAAAATTGTTTTGCCATTTTCATGTCACCATATATTGTAAAATAAATAATTCCATCTGAAAGTACAATTTGTTGGTGTTGATGATGGTATTCCGTGACAGTCTGGGAGGTTGTATGGGCTACTTTTGCCAGGGCATTCTCTGCCACGACGTTCCCCGAAGCACACTCAATCATAGCCACCAGTGGAGAAGACAATGTAGAAACTAGGTGATGACCACGCTTTATAGGACAGACAGGAGCAACTTGTGGCATACCGACATGACCTGTCGGTTTGGGTGTAGATGGCTGGCTAACCAAGAGAGGCCTGTCTTCCACCTGATGCCACATTGTCTCCCAGTCAGCCTTCTCCTGCCACTTCTCAAATTGGTCGGTGGTGACAACTCGACATACGAAAACTGCAAACCATCCTTTATTGGCAAAAAGGAAGATCCGGCACCACAGGCTTCTCCATGCATTTAAATGTTTATTTATTTATTTTTTATCTTTATTGCCCCACACCTTCATGAAGATGACCTTCTCCCAAAAAAGATGGTGCACAGTCTTTTGGGAAGAAGATAATGCAGCAGGGTGAAATGGTTGACATAGTAACAATGCCCAGTACCTCTTTACACTATGAGGTTAAACCCCTTATCCAGAAAGAATGCCACCACCTTGCCTTGCTACACTGGTCGTAAAAGTCATTGGCCTTAAGGCCATGCAACCAGTCCCAGGCCATGTTATCCACAAAACAAATCTCCTCAATTAAGGAAACAGGAGTCGGAGTCAGACAAGGTAGATCAAGCCGGATAGTTGGCAAGAGGGGGTATGGTTCTCACATGGCATTGGCCCAGTTGTAGGCCTCTGGCGGGGATGATACACACTGCTGCAAAACTTTATTTTCTGCCTCTTGTACCTCTTGTGGCTCTGCCTCCTTCTTGGGCACCACATCGTGCTCCTGGTCCTGGTCGTGTTGGTGATCCAGGAGCTGTGCCACTGGCTGCAGGTTGAATACAGCTAGGCATGCTTCAAGGTCCTCTGCAGTGTGTCATGTGGTGCTCCCGGATGGAGTGGGAAAGGGTCACTTCCAGATTGTGAGATCTAGTTCTCCTTTTTTTAAAGGAAGGAGTTGTGATGAATAAGCAGTATTGGTAAGGAATATTGCCATTCCTCAGCTTCCATCTTGTCCTAGAGCAGTGGTGGGGAACGTCCGGCCCGCCATGTTACCTGATCCGGCCCGTGGCCACTTTGCTTTTATTTGTAGCGCGGTCCCTTTAAATCAGCAGCGGTGCGTGCCAGAATTGTCTCCGACCTGAAACATAGTCAGCGTGAGGCGTTCTGTGAAGCAGGAGCCTCTGCACTGTCCAGCTCAGCTCCCGGGAGGATTACAATCACCTCCTGCTTATCTTAAATAAACAATTCCTCCACCTCGGGAAGTCCGTGAGTAAATCTAAAGGTGTCAGATAAGTAAATAAATAAAGTGTCTGCTCTGTGATCGTCGGCTGTGCAGGGATGAAAACTGTCAGCAGTATAAGAAGTACACTGAGCTGCAGGCTGATTTTCTGCTAAGGGAAAAAAAAAAAAAAACCTCTTTATATCTGATTTTTCTAGCGAGTGTGACCGCGAGCTTAGTGTGACAGAGCGCAAGTGCGACAGAAGTAAGTGTGTGACTTGTGATTCAGGGAGTTTGGAAGGGAGAAATTACTGAATTGCTGGTTGTATTTTATTAATACTTTGCATTTTTTTACTTATCATTTCTGTCTAGTGCAATCCCCATTAGGAAATGAGCTCCATGATTGGCAATGCCATCCAGTGTACATCTTGCCACATGTATGCATTCCTTGACCAGCCGGTCGAGGGTGCATACTGCTGTGTGAGATGTGAGTACATTGTGCATTTGGAAGCCCAGATACTGGATCTAAATGAACAACTGACAACGCTGAGATCCATAGACAATATGGAAAGGAATCTGCTGCTCACTGAACAGCTGCTCAATGGGATAGATGTGGGGGAGGATAGTAGTATGGAGCTGCAGGACCGTGAGGTAGCTAGCTGGGTGACAGAAGGCGGGGTAGAGGGAAGGGTGCCAGGGAGGCTAGCCCTGATCTGGCCACCCCAATAAATTTGCTATGTTGGCAGATGAGGGGGGTGTGAGTTCAGGTACAGCACTGCTGCAGCAGGGCATGACCTCTGAAAGCCAGAGGAGTGTCTGCTCCAGTAAGGGGGAAAACAGGAGAGTAGAGCAGGCCAGACAGGTGCTGGTAGTGGGGGACTCAATTATTAGGGGAATAGATAGGGCAATCTGTCACAAAGACAGGGATCGTCGAACAGTGTGCTGCCTACCGGGCGCTCGAGTCCGGCACATCGCTGATCGGGTTGACAGATTACTGGGAGGGGCTGGTGAGGACCCAGCGGTCATGGTGCACATTGACACAAATGACAAAGTTAGAGGTAAGTGGAAGGTCCTTAAAGATGATTTCAGGGAATTAGGCTGCAAGCTTAAGGCAAGGACCTCCAAGGTAGTATTCTCTGAAATACTGCCTGTACCACGTGCCACACCAGAGAGGCAAAGGGAGATTAGGGAGATAAATAAGTGGCTCAGGAATTGGTGTAGGAAGGAGGGGTTTGGGTTCCTGGAGAACTGGGCCGACTTCTCTGTTGGCTACAGGTTCTATGCTAGGGACGGGCTGCACCTCAATGGGGAGGGTGCAGCTGTGCTGGGGGAGAAAATGGCTAGAAGGTTGGAGGAGTGTTTAAACTAGGGATTGGGGGGGAGGGTATTCATTGTATAGGAGGGCAAGATAGTGTAAACAGTAACCAGGGCACAAGTAATAAAATTGGGGGTGGCATGGGGGGTGGGGTTAGAAATGTCAATCTAGTAGGAAGGAATAGAGGTAAAGAGAGATGCATGAAGTGCATGTTCACTAATGCCAGAAGCCTCACCAACAAAATGGAGGAATTAGAATTGATTTTGTTGGAAAATAATTATGACATGGTGGGGATTTCGGAGACTTGGCTGGACGAGAGCCATGACTGGGCTGTTAATTTACAGGGCTATTGTCTGTTCAGAAATGACCGTACAAATAGGCGAGGAGCAGGTGTATGTTTATACGTAAAATCATCCTTAAAACCCATCCTGCGTGATAATATAGGTGAATCTAATGGAAATGTAGAGTCCCTGTGGGTGGAGATAAGGGGAGGGGGAAAAAATAATAAATTACTGATAGGGGTTTGTTATAAGTCCCCAACAATAATGGAAGTGGAGGAGAATATCCTCATAAAGCAAATAGATGAAGCAGCGACTCAGGGAGAAGTCATTATTATGGGGGACTTCAACTACCCTGAAATACATTGGGGATCAGAAACCTGCAATTCCAGCAAAGGTAATAAGTTTTTGAAAACTATGAGAGACAATTACCTTTCGCAACTGGTTCAGGACCCAACAAGAAGGGGGGCACTGCTGAACCTAATATTAACCAACAGGCCGGACCGCATATCAAATATACGGGTTGGAGGTCACTTGGGTAATAGTGATCATAACTTAATAAGCTTTCAAGTATCCTTTACTAAGACGTGTAGTAGAGGGGCTACAAGGACACTAAACTTCAGGAAGGCAAATTTCCAACGGTTGAGAGATGATCTTAGTGCAATAAACTGGGACGATGTCCTGAGACATAAAAGTACACAATACAAATGGGAGATGTTTATTAGCATCCTGAATAGGACCTGTGCACAATATATACCCTATGGGAATAAGCATGCTAGAAATAGGAGGAAACCACTATGGCTAAATAAAGCGGTAAGAAGTGCAATATGTGACAAAAAGAAAGCATTTAGGGAATTAAAGCAAGTAGGTAGTGATGAAGCATTAAATAAATACAGAAAATTAAATAACATTTGTAAAAAGCAAATCAAGGCAGCAAAGATTGAGACAGAGAGACTCATTGCCAGAGAAAGTAAAAAGAATCCCAAAATATTTTTTAACTACATAAATAGTAAGAAACTAAAAAATGATGGTGTTGGCCCCTTTAAAAATAGTCTGGGTGAAATGGTGGATGAGGATGAGGAATAAGCCAATATGCTAAATGACTTTTTTTCAACAGTATTTACACAAGAAAATCCCATGACAGACAATATGATCAGTGATAACAAAAAGTCTCAATTAAATGTCACCTGCTTAACCCAAGAGGAAGTACGGCATCGTCTAAAAATCACTAAAATTGACAAATCCCCGGGCCCGGATGGGATACACCCCAGAGTGCTGCAGGAATTAAGTACTGTCATAGATATAGACCATTATTTTTAATATTTAAAGATTCCATAATAACAGGGTCTGTACCACAGGACTGGCGTATAGCAAATGTGGTGCCAATATTCAAAAAGGGGACAAAAACTGAACTTGGAAATTATAGGCCAGTAAGCTTAACCTCTACTGTGGGTAAAATCCTCGAGGGTTTTCTAAGAGATGCTATACTGGAGTATCTGAAGAAAAATAACCTCATGACCCATTATCAACATGGTTTTACGAGGGACCGTTCCTGTCAAACTAATCTGATAAGCTTCTATGAAGAAGTAAGTTCTGGACTGGACCAAGGAAATGTAGTGGATGTGGTGTATATGGACTTTTCAAAAGCTTTTGATACGGTGCCACACAAAAGGTTGATACATAAAATGAGGGCAATGGGGATAGGGAAAATATGTGTAAGTGGGTTAAGAACTGGCTTAGTGATAGGAAACAAAGGGTGGTTATTAATGGAACACACTCAGAATGGGTCACAGTTAACAGTGGGGTACCACAGGGGTCAGTGTTGGGCCCGCTTCTATTTAATATATTTATTAATGACCTTGTAGGGGGCATGCAGAGTAGAATCTCAATATTTGCAGATGACACTAAACTCTGCAGGGTAATCAATACAGAGGAGGACAATTTTATATTACAGGAGGATTTATGTAAACTAGAAGCTTGGGCTGCTAAATGGCAAATGCGCTTTAATGGGGATAAATGTAAAGTTATGCACTTGGGCAGGGGAAACAAAAGGTATAATTATGTGCTTAATTGTAAAACACTGGGCAAAACTGTCACTGAAAAAGACCTGGGTGTATGGGTAGATGACAAACTCACATTTAGTGGCCAGTGTCAGGCAGCTGCTGCAAAGGCAAATAAAATAATGGGATGCATTAAAAGAGGCATAGATGCTCATGAGAAGAACATAATTTTACCTCTATACAAGTCACTAGTGCGACCACACTTAGAATATTGTGTACAATTCTGGTCTCCGGTGTATAAGAAAGACATAGCTGAACTAGAGCGGGTCCAGAGAAGAGCGACAAAAGCCATTAGAGGACTAAGGGGTCTGCAATACCAAGACAGGTTATTAAACTTGGGGTTATTTAGCTTGGAAAAACGAAGGCTTAGGGGGGATCTTATAATAATGTATAAATATATGAGGGGACAGTACAGAGACCTTTCTAATGATCTCTTTACTCTTAGGCCTGAGACTGGGACAAGGGGGCATCCTCTACGTCTGGAGGAAAGAAGGTTTAATCATAATCACAGACGTGGATTCTTTACTGTAAGAGCAGTGAGACTATGGAACTCTCTGCCACATGATGTTGTAATGAGTGAGTCACTACTAACATTTAAGAAGGGCCTGGATGCCTTTCTTGAAAACTATAATATTATCAGTTATACATACTAGATTCTTTGATAGGGCGTTGATCCAGGGAATTAGTCTGATTGCCGTATCTGGAGTCAGGAAGGAATTTTTTCCCCCAATGTGGAGCTTAGTGTTGCCACATGGGTTTTTTTTGCCTTCCTCTGGATCAACATGTTAGGCTATGGGTTGAACTAGATGGACTTAAAGTCTTCCTTCAACCTTAAAACTATGTTACTATGTTACTATGTAAGAAGGAGCTGCATCCAGAAACATAGCCAAGGGAGGGAGATAAAAATCATGTGAAGCCATGTTAAAATCATATATGTCCACATTGATTTTTATCTACCTTCATTTGGATGTGTTGCTGGATCTCTTTTTGTACCTTGTACTTTGTGTACCTGTGTGTCTTATACTTCAGGCCCTGTGTACCCATGTGCCATATGCCTCAGGCTCAGTGTATCCATGTTCTGTGTACCCATGAGTTGTATGACTCTGGCCCCATGTACCTGTGTGCCATATGCCTCCGTCTCAGTGTACCCATGTACTGTACGCCTCAGGCTCAGTGTACCCATGTGTCGTACACCTCAGGCTCTGTGTTCCCAAGTGCCGTATGCCTCACGCTCATTGTACCCATGTGTCGTATTCCTTGTGCTCCGTGTACCCGTGTGCCGTATGCTTCAAACTCCATGTACTCATGTGCCGTATACCTCAGGCTCTGTCTACCCATGTGCCATATACCTCTGGCCCTGTGTACCCACGTGCTGTGTACCCCATGCTCTGTGTACCCATGTGCTGTATACCTCACGCTCCGTGTAACCATGTGCTGTATACCTCAGGCTCTGCCTACCCTTGTGCCGTCTACCTCAGGCTCTGTCTACCCTTGTGCTGTCTACCTCAGGCTCTATCTACCCATGTGCAGTATACCTCAGGCCCCAGAAATGGGGTTAGGCTACCTTCACATTTGCGTTTGTGTCTGCATGCAGAGGGCATGCAGACACAAACGCAGTGAAAGCAGGGTCATTTTTGTTCATAATGATGTGTCCGAAGCGGAGAATTTCCGCCTGCGGACACATCACTATGGAGCCCGGCCAGCCAATCGGCACGCTCGGGAGGCGGGCCGGAGACAGAGATCAGCGGCAGAGATCTCCTCCAGGCCCCTCGTAAGCTCCGACCATTGTCAGCGGGCAGAAACATCTGATCTGACAGCTGTTTGAATCTCCTGCGCCGACACAGAGAGGAGATGTCGGTGCGGGAACAGTCAGATCAGCTGTTTCTCCTCACCGACACCGCCAGCAGATGTAAGTTTAGCAATGTTTTTTAAGTTAATATATTTATACGGCCCCCGAATGATATTCTAAATTTCCAAATGGCCCTTTGCAGAGAAAAGGTTCCCCACCCCTGTCCTAGAGGTTGAAAGATCCACTCACAAGCCCCCAACCTTGGTAGCCAGAGGCAATCTATCTCTGGCAAGTGGTAGATTAATTAGCATGAAGATGCCATTCAACAGGCCATACAACAGAGCTTCCTAGAGGCAGCCAGGTAAAGGAAGACTCCTGCTGGAATTTGCAGAGAAGTGACAAATCCAATTTCCCTGTAATGCCAGTGGGAAGGAAATCCTTTCTTCAACTCAGACTGAACGGAGTCGTGAATATAACGTTAATATCTCATAAGCTGTGCTGTCTAGAAACATGGCCGTCCGTGTGCTCATTTAACGCTACCTGGGTTGGTTCCTGACCCAATATAAGCCTGACCACGGACGGGATTTATATTAAACGAGGAGCTGGTGGAAGCATTTAGTGCTTGGGGCTATTTAGGGTCTCTATCAGTGACGGGGTGGAGGTTATTATATGTGCTTTTGGTCGCGGATCAGAAGGCATATACCACACTCACTGAGAGGTGCCATAATAATTCAGCACTTACAGGGCAGCTGCTGCCCTTGTTTATCCTCAGGCAGTTCTCTGACTGACCTAGGTTAAACAGGAGATGCTGTGGAGCTGCCAGGTTAGGTGGGCGATTCACCACACATATCTTTTCAAGGCGGCCTATCATGCTCCTTAACAAAATTCCTTTGTAATGTACATAGCCCATTCCCTATCTCTCTCGACATAACTCTTCTTCAAACTCCACCAAACCCAAAAGGTCTACACAGAGTGTCTGGTGACCATTCATGTAACTTTATTTCTGTCCCCCATTTCCTCAAGATGCCTGGACCATCAATGTAATAAACCCCTGCATTTTGTGTAACCCCTATCATATTGTAGATTGTAAGCTCTTTTGAGGAGGGTCACCTTTATTTTTGCTTTATCTTTTGTATTGTATTTTTACATTGATTCTATGCCTATTGTATTGTTTTCCTACTATTGTACAATATTCTTTCTCTACTGGAATTACTGTATTATATTGTGTATTTTCGTTTATTCGTTTATATTTTATTGTAAAGCGCTGCGGAATATGTTGGCGCAATATAAAGATTTATTGTTATTATTATTATTATTACTACTATAGAGTTCAAAATTGAAAGTAGAAAATTTGACATTTGACCTAGAAATTGCACCCACAGTGACCTGTGTAAATATCACATTCCCGACAACGTTCTTGCGACAAACTCACACAAACTTCCTACTTTATAGTAGAGATGGCTTTGTTGAAGATCTAATTTACTCTTTAAGCCATTACACAAGGAAATGATTCCTTTATTTTGTTGATCACACTCTGACATTGTAAGACTAGTCATAGCTTACGCTGGATTTATAGTCGGTGATTATCCGGAATGAGTGTTCTCGAGAATGGTCAATTTAGTGGAACAGTGCAATCAGGCAGCCAATAATCCAACAAAGGATCAAAATGCACATTCTTTTGTGGGAAATGATTCTTAATCAGGCTTAAAAATCAACAATCTCTGCAGTATAGAAGAGTGGGCCAAAATCCCTGCTTCAGTGTGTACAAACTAGGTCAAGAACTACAATAAAGGTCTGACCTGTGTATTTGAAAACAAAGGTTTCTGTACCAAATAATTAGCTCTATTTCTTTTATTGTATCAAATATTTATTTCATGCAATGAAACGCAAACTAAAGGAAAATTGTTAGCTCATTTTACCCTTCAATGCTACCAATACCTGTCCTTGCACCTTGCTAGCTCATCCCTAACGATCCTTCTCTGACCTAAAAGTGCCCTATAAAGCATGTAGTCTACATTAGTTGACTGGAATGGCAGGCTACAGGTCTCCATTCTCCCCCCCCCCTCCTCGTTGGTTGGCAGGTTCCCTTTAATTATGTAGAAAACATACAGTGTGATTTTCTGCAAATTATTTAGATTCTATCACTTCCAGTTGAAGTGTACTTGTGGCGTCCCTGAGGGTCCATTCGCCACAGAGGTACTGCACCACTGCCATAGGTGTGGTGCCCTACTCTCGGGTAAGGAGGGGGCACTACCTGGTACCCACAAACTAGCATGCAACACTACACAACTCCAGGCCAGGGGAACTGGGCAGACCCTATTTAGGGAGGGCCCCATCTCAGGCTGGAGGGGGAACTAGGTTGAGGGTGTGGGTGGAGGAAGTAGATAAGAGTAGAACACCAGGAAGTAGGTGTCACATCGCCATTGGACTCTGTGGCTGGTGTTTCTGCCTCGGCCGCTGGGAGTCGCCGGATTCCTTCGGCTGATGGTGCCGGTAATAGGAGGGCCTTGTCCTCATATGGACCTGCTCCTTCGACGTCGGCCTCTGTCGCTGAACGCCGCCGTGCTTCTCCTTTGAGTGATGATGGTTGCAGAGTAGCGAGCCCTGCAGAGGTGTCTGATAGGCGCAGCCTTCGTTCTTCTGTCAGAAGTGGGGTGGTTGGTGCCAGTCGTGCATCACCATCTGGCCTGGTTCTAGGGGCAGTCCGGATGAGATCATCAGGCTGTGAGCTCCAGCCTATGGGAGGTAACCGCGCCCTTCAAATACATTGGAGCCTGTCTTGCAGGCGGCCAGATATAGTTTTGGTTCCCCAGTGATATAGTGTGTGTTTGGTTTTGACTCTGACCTTTGCCTGGATTTTCGACTCTTACCGCCTGACGATTTTGTACCTTAGCTGCCCTCTCGGTTTTGACTCGGACTCCTGACTACGTTCTTCGGATCCTGATTTTTCCCTTCCTGGCAACCTCCCTGCTCTGTTGCTCATAATGGGCAGCTACCCCCTGGGCTCCGCTGTAATTTCAGATCCCTGTATAGGGGTTAAGGGTCTCGGGGTTTCTCGGGGTGCTGCCTTACCAGCAGCTCAGCCTCACAGCGGATGGTGGTCACAGTAGGGAAGGAAGTAGGGACAAAGTAGATTGTATGTTGGGAATGTAGAAAACGGGATGGTGGTCACATTATATCTGGCCATACCATTTTTTATATTTATATATATCGACTAAATATATATATATATATATATACAGTTAGGGCCAGAAATATTTGGACAGTGACACAAGTTTTGTTATTTTAGCTGTTTACAAAAACATGTTCAGAAATACAATTATATATATAATATGGGCTGAAAGTGCACACTCCCAGCTGCAATATGAGAGTTTCCACATCCAAATCGGAGAAAGGGTTTAGGAATCAAAGCTCTGTAATGCATAGCCTCCTCTTTTTCAAGGGACCAAAAGTAATTGGACAATGGACTCTAAGGGCTGCAATTAACTCTGAAGGCGTCTCCCTCGTTAACCTGTAATCAATGAAGTAGTTAAAAGTTCAGGGGTGGATTCCAGGTGTGTGGTTTTGCATTTGGAAGCTGTTGCTGTGACCAGACAACATGCAGTCAAAGGAACTCTCAATTGAGGTGAAGCAGGCTGAAAAAAAGAAAAAAATCCATCAGAGAGATAGCAGACATGCTTGGAGTAGCAAAATCAACAGTTGGGTACATTCTGAGAAAAAAGGAATTGACTGGTGAGCTTGGGAACTGTAAAAGGCCTGGGCGTCCACGGATGACAACAGTGGTGGATGATCGCCGCATACTTTATTTGGTGAAGAAGAACCCGTTCACAACATCAACTGAAGTCCAGAACACTCTCAGTGAAGTAGGTGTATCTGTCTCTAAGTCAACAGTAAAGAGAAGACTCCATGACAGTAAATACAAAGGGTTCACATCTAGATGCAAACCATTCATCAATTCCAAAAATAGACAGGCCAGAGTTAAATTTGCTGAAAAACACCTCAAGAAGCCAGCTCAGTTCTGGAAAAGTATTCTATGGACAGATGAGACAAAGATCAACCTGTACCAGAATGATGGGAAGAAAAAAGTTTGCAGAAGAAAGGGAACGGCACATGATCCAAGGCACACCACATCCTCTGTAAAACATGGTGGAGGCAACGTGATGGCATGGGCATGCATGGCTTTCAATGGCACTGGGTCACTTGTGTTTATTAATGACATAACAGCAGACAAGAGTAGCCGGATGAATTCTGAAGTGTACCGGGATATACTTTCAGCCCAGATACAGCCAAATGCTGCAAAGTTGATTGGACGGCGCTTCATAGTACAGATGGACAATGACCCCAAGCATACAGCCAAAGCTACCCAGGAGTTCATGAGTGCAAAAAAGTGGAACATTCTGCAATGGCCAAGTCAATCACCAGATCTTAACCCAATTGAGCATGCATTTCACTAGCTCAAATCCAGACTTAAGACGGAAAGACCCACAAACAAGCAAGACCTGAAGGCTGCGGCTGGAAAGGCCTGGCAAAGCATTAAGAAGGAGGAAACCCAGAGTTTGGTGATGTCCATGGGTTCCAGACTTAAGGCAGTGATTGCCTCCAAAGGATTCGCAACAAAATATTGAAAATAAAAATATTTTGTTTGGGTTATGCTTATTTGTCCAATTACTTTTGACCTCCTAAAATGTGGAATGTTTGTAAAGAAATGTGTACAATTCCTACATTTTCTATCAGATATTTTTGTTCAACCCTTCAAATTAAACGTTACAATCTGCACTTGAATTCTGTTGTAGAGGTTTCATTTCAAATCCAATGTGGTGGCATGCAGAGCCCAACTCGCGAAAATTGTGTCACTGTCCAAATATTTCTGGCCCTAACTGTATATATATATATATATATATATATATATATATATATATATATATACGCATTCCCTTACCTTTTTTTTTCTTTTTTCTCCTTTTCCCAATGGTTTTACCAGTTTTTTTTTCTTTACTCTGAGATGTGTCTGCTGTGATTGCTTCCCTCAATGCACCTGTGTCCTGCTTCTCAGTCCTCTGGAGGATCATTCTCATCATTCTATACCAACATGCTGTACAAGGCACAATCTGGAGTCCTCTGTGTGAACCCTGGAGATCGGAAAGCCTCGTTCCCTTGATGTCAGCACCTGGGTGGCTCAGGCTCTGCCTGCCCAGGTGCCCAGGTATTGCCTGCGGATGCGGCCAAAGTATTGTTTCCTATTTCTTTGTCTTACCTTAATAAATCTTTGTGTTTGGAGGCATATGTAGACAGTGGCTCAGAGGGGAATTTCATAGATCTCCAGGTAGAAAGAACTCTTGGTGTACCACTACTAAGGCTTAATGCCCCCATTAAAACCACAGCAGTTAATGGCACGCTCCTCATCCAGGGTGGAGTGGAATTTGTCACTAAGGAAGTGTCAATGCTGGTGGGGTCTTTACATGCTGAAAATGTGTCATTTTTTGCTATTGGTAATTTATCATCTGCAGTAATCCTGGGCATGCCATGGTTACGTAAACATAACCCAGTCATAGACTGGCACTTGGGTGACATCGTGCGCTGGAGCCCAAAGTGTCAGGATAACTGTATCTCGTCATCTGTAAACCAAGTGAGGGTCAAGCCTCCTCCCTTTGTGCCATATGCCTTTAGAGATTTTGAGGATGTATTTTCTATTCAGGAATCAGAGAAATTACCCCCTCACAGAGAGTATGATTGCGCCATAGATTTGATACCTGATTCTCATCTCCCAAAGGGGAGAATATTTAATCTCTCTGGTCCAGAACATCAGGCCATGAAAGAGTACATAGCAGACAGTCTGCGAAAAGGGTATATTAGACCGTCCACCTCACCAGTAGGGGCCGGTTTCTTTTTTGTGGGAAAGAAAGATGGCGGCCTCAGACCTTGCATTGATTACCCCGAATTAAATGCGATCACTATGAAAAACCAGTATCCTCTTCCACTCATCCCTGATATTTATAGTCAGCTGTTGGGAGCCAAGTATTTCACCAAACTGGACCTCAGGGGAGCATATAACCTTGTCCGTTTAAAAGAAGGCGATGAGTGGAAGACCGCATTTAACACGCCACTCGACCATTTTGAGTATCTCGTAATGCCGTTTGGGTAAAGTAATGTACCTGCAGTTTTTCAGAATTTTGTCAACGATATTTTCAGAGATATCAGTGGTGTATATGTGGTCGTTTATTTGGACGACATTCTGTTTTTTTCTCCTGGTCTTTGGTCGCACGTCCGACATGTCCGTACTGTACTCCAGAGACTCAGAGAGCATTCTTTATTCGCCAAATTAGAGAAATGTGTCTTCATGGAGGAGGAGGTAAACTTTTTGGGGTATATTATATCGGCCAAAGATTTTTGCATGGACCCTTCTAAAATTAAACCCATTAAGGAATGGGTACAACCCAAGTCTCTAAAGGCACTGCAGCAATTCTTGGGTTTCGCTAACTATTATCGCAAATTTATTAAAGGGTTTTCAGAGATAGCCAAACCACTCACTGATTTGACATGTAAAGGGGCGGATGTGGTTAATTGGAAGCCTGAAGCAATTTATGCGTTTTCTAAGTTAAAAGCATGTTTCTCCTCTGACCCAATATTGGTTCAGCCTGATCTGGACCGCCCCTTCATTGTAGAGGTAGATACCTTTGAAATTGAAGTGGGAGCAGTTCTATCACAAGGCACTGCATCCCTCACTCAGCTTCGTCCGTGTGCCTTCTTTTCCCGAAAATTTTCATCTACCGAGATGAATTATGATATAGGTAATCGAGAGTTGTTTGCAATCAAATGGGCCTTCGAGGAATGGTGCCACTTCCTTGAAGGCGCCAAACATAAGATTATCGTAATCACTGACCACAAAAATCTGACCTACTTGGAGTCAGCGAAAAGACTGAATCCTAGACAGGCTAGGTGGCTTTGTTCTTCTCCAGATTTGATTTCGTTATCACTTTCCGACCAGGTACTAAAAATGTGAGGGCTGATGCCCTGTCTCAAAGTTTTTGCCCCTTACAAGTCGAGGACGTGGAACCGTCTTCCATTTTAGCCAAGGGGATTGTTGTTTCGGCTGTGTCTTTGGATCTTCTGCAAGAGATTTGTGGATCTCCAGAACAGGCCCCTGACACTACTCCTGCCCAGAAACTATTTGTCCCTGCCAAATTCCACCTCCAAGTCCTAAAGGAATCTCATGATTCCGTCCTCGCAGGGCATCCTGATATCAATAACACCATTAGACTTGTAACCAGGAATTTGAGGTGGCCAACCATAGTAAAGGACTGTAAGGAATATGTACTGGCTTGTGAAACCTGTGCTCGCGCTAAGTCTCCCCGCAACCGCCCTGCCGGGTTGCTCCAGTCCTTGCCTACCCCTGAGGGTCCTTGGACTCATATCTCCATGGATTTTATTACTGACTTGCCACTCTCAGAAGGAAGACTTGTATCTGGGTAGTGGTAGACAGATTCAGCAAGCAGTGTCATTTTGTTCCACTGTCCGGGTTACCTAATTCCGAGACCCCGAGCAAATTATTCATTAATCATGTTGTGCGATTGCATAGTGTTCCTGTGAATGTTGTTTCTGATAGGGGCACCCAGTTCGTTTCTAAGTTTTGGAGGGCATTCTGTAAACGGATTGGAATTGACTATTCCTTTTCTTCTGCCTATCACCCTGAAACCAATGGTCAAACCGAGCGCACTAATCAAGCTCTCGAACAGTATCTACGTTGTTATGTCTCTGAGCATCAATCCGATTGGGTGGAACAACTGCCGCTAGCAGAATTCGCCATGAATAACCAGTACCAGGAATCCATCAAGACCACCCCTTTCTACTGCAATCATGGGCTGCACCCGCTCTTTGGTTCATTTTCTTCTAGGCTTTCTGACGTCCCTGGGGTAGAAAGATCCGTAGATCGGTAAAAGACTATCTGGTCTGAAGTGAACAAAAACTTGAAGGGGGCTCAGACTAGGCAGGCGTCTTCCGCTAATAAACGGTGCTCCAAGGGTCCGGACCTGGGAGTTGGGGACTAGGTCCCAGGTTTATTGGTCCGTATGAAATTATTGACGTGATTAACCCTGTAGCCTTTCATCTGAAGCTCCCTCAATCATTCAAACTGCCCAATGTATTCCATAAATCCCTTCTCAAATTGTACCGATCTCCAATTCGTCCTGTCCGGTCCCCTCCTCCTCCGGTCTTGGTCGGGGGTGCGTGGAAACGAAAGTTCAACGGATCCTTGATTCCCGCTTAGTGAGAGGATCCGTGCAGTATCTGGTACATTGGAAGGGCTATGGTCCGGAGGAGAGGTCCTGGGTGCCTGCCAGTAATATCCATGCCAAGGGTTTGATCAGGAAGTTTCATCTTCTTCATCCCAATAAACCGGGTTTTGTGGGTCCGGAGGCCCCTCGTAGAGGGGGGGTATTGTCACATCACCATTGGACTCTGTGGCTGGTGTTCCTGCCTCGACCACTGGGAGGCACCGGATTCCTTCGGCTGATGGTGCCAGTAATAGGAGGGCCTTGTCCTCATATGGACCTGCTCCTTCGACGTCGGCCTCTGTCGCTGAACGCCGCCGTGTTTCTCCTTTAAATGATGTTGGTTGCAGAGTAGCGAGCCATGCAGAGGTGTCTGATAGGCGCAGCCTTCGTTCTTCTGTCAGAAGTGGGATGGTTGGTGCCAGTCATGCATCACCATCTGGCCTGGTTCTAGGGGCGGTCCAGATGAGATCATCAGGCTGTGAGCTCCAGCCTATGGGAGGTAACCGCGCCCTTCAAATACATTGGAGCCTGTCTTGCAGGCCGCCAGATATAGTTTTGGTTCCCCAGTGATATAGTGTGTGTTTGGTTTTGACTCTGACCTTTGCCTGGATTTTCGACTCTGTTACCGCCTGACGATTTTGTACCTTAGCTGCCCTCTCGGTTTTGACTCGGACTCCTGACTACCTTCTTCGGATCCTGATTTTTCCCTTCCTGGCGACCACCCTGCTCTGTTGCTCATAATAGGCAGCTGCCCCCTGGGCTCCGCTGTAATTCCAGATCCCTGTATAGGGGTTAAAGGTCTCTGGGTTTATCGGGGTGCTGCCTTACCAGCAGCTCAGCCTCACAGCGGATGGTGGTCACAGTAGGGAAGGAAGTAGGGACAAAGTAGATTGTATGTTGGGAATGTAGAAAACGGGACTGATGTTAGAAAACGTGAAGAAGAGTCTAGGAGTTCAGTTGGTGACGGGACTGTCACGAGTTCAGCGGAGGAGAGATGTCCTGGGAACTGGAGCAGTGAGATGCTCGTCCCAGGACAAGGTAAGGAGAGAACAGATGTAGGAGCTGGGGAGGGGCTCCAGAGACAAAGAAGTGGTTCTAGGGACACGGGAAGAGAGATCCACCCGTGGTGCCCAAATCCACGCCGACAGTACTCGGGTGGAGGGACCAGGTCGCACAGGGGGCTGGCCCCAAACTAGTGAAAAGACTGTAGGACTCAACTAGCAAACCAGAGGCTGTGGTGTCTTCATGTGCAGCAGCCAAATCCACACATAATCGCTAATAACGCAGCCGCATAGAGTCGAAGGGACTAGGAAGACATCACCCTACAGGACCCAAGGCTGCTGGCTTGGGACACTGTGTGTGAGGCACAGAGTAGGAGGGCAAGAGCCAGAAGGGGGTCCTGGTAAAGTGCACCCAAGCTACCCAAGTGTTGGCTGGAGCCCTGGGCCGGAGGACACAGCACCCAGCTGGTTGTTGAAACCTGGAGAACTGTGAGAACTGTGAGTAAAATGTGAAGACTGCATTCTGCTGTGTCCTCAGTTTATTTACTGCATCACCTGCCCTGTGCTACATCAGTAACCATCCGTCAAATAGACTTTATAACTGCCCTGGGGCCCTTCTCTACCCGTGGAGAGCTGTAACATCTCTACTGCATTACCAACAGCCCCAGTGGATCTGAACAGCAGCGTCGGCCATCAAGTTGCCTAATACCATGGGTGGTGTCCCGAATTAAATCCCCATATAAACTTCTCCCATTTTTATGACACAGCCAGGGCCACGAAGTCAGGTCACGCCATTGTGACACATCCCCAGAAAGAACTGTTTGTCTCGGTTCCAAGTACCCTATTGCCCTGGTCATACTTAAGATAAAAATTACAGACCTCTTCATTCTTTGTAGGTGGGAAAACCTGCAAAATCGGTAGTGTTTCAAATGCATATTTTTCTCACTGTATCATCAATCATAAATGATCACATATTTGCCAAAATATGTGGATATAACTAGTTAAATTTTGTGTAAACTAATATAAATCTATATATAACTTAATAGGCTATAAGGTATGTATTCCAATAAAAAGGCTTACCTCCTCCATATCATTAGTCCTATTACCATAGACAGTAGCACAATAAATCCTGCTACGGACACTATCACTATGATGATTAGCGGATTCTGTTCACTGGATGCAAGCGCCACTACAATGTAAATAAAAAGAGAGAAATACACATTTAGTTGATTTAGCTCTATAAGTAAGCTTTAACTTGTTTTTATGAGTTTATCTTAATACAAAGTAAAATTTTTATTTTAAATGCATTTTATATGAATAAGCCTTTAGTAAAAAGAGTACATATATATCATGCATAATCCTAACATTAAAGTCATATCGGCACTGGCTCACGTGACATAGAGCAGCCGAAGCTATCCCTTCTAACTCTCAATTCAAATTCAATATCAATCAAATGTAGCTCACTGACACCAGCAGAGTCATGCAGCCGCACATAAGGAGATCAATACCACCATAATTCATTGAAGGCCCCATGCATTTGGGAAAAAAATACATTTAGAAAAATGTATGGCTCCTTCAGTTAAAAATGGTGATGGCATAGGCATGTGGGGCTGTTTGAGTGTGGAGGATATCATGGAGCTATATTTCTTTGTTAATATCATGAATTCCTAAATGTTCTGCTTTATATTGAAGATGCTATCATAACTGTGCCCTTGCAATTGTGCATTCTTTCTAAATAAATGGTGCTTACAGTAAAACATGGTGGTAACAGTGTTCTTATGTGGGGTGAATGAAAGCTTCTGGAGTCAGGCAACTACATTTCATTGATGGTACTGATATTGATTGAGAAGATATTATAATCACTCCATGTCCTTGGTAGACATGCACTTTTCCAACATGATAGTGACCTGAAATGCACAACTGTCTCATTTATTTGGAAAATCAGGGTGAAATTGATTCAGTGGCCAAGTATGTCTTTGGATCTGATCTCAGCCAAAACACCTGTGGGTAATTCAGAAGTAAGATGTTAAGCATAATTCCCCATCCAACATCCAGAGATGAGTACTTGCAATACTTTGCGCATGGTGAGGTCGGCGGTACACCTAAAGGGTGTACCGATGTTATCCTGCCCGAATATGACACTATTTGCGTCATACTGGCTAATACGTCCATAAATCAGGGCGAGGAGGACTTTGATTTCTTATCACGCCCATCGGGGTGTGATAATGAGCGGTTTAGGAGCGCACATGGAACGCCCTGTGCGACTTATTCAGGGAGCAGAAGTCGCACTATCAGTAAGTATAAAAGGTTAGATTTCATCTTTTATAGGGAGCATTTCCAACACAAGAGCAACTTGGAAATGATTTGTGGGGGTGCAGGACAGGTATTCAGAGGCTTTGGGGTGATTATGAGGGGTCAGGTTCCCTTTAAGCTATACGAATTTTTTTTTATTATTAATTTATTTATTTTTACACTACTATGACATCAGTCAATGGGTCAGGGGTGCAACCGCCAAGCCCAGTTGCTGTCACAGAGAGTAAGTGTCTGTGATTGGCTGTTGGAGTCAGTGCAGTAACCTTGAAACAGCCCATACATTCTAGCATCTACCAATAGATGCTAGAATGTATGGCCTGTTTCCAGGTTTCTGCACTGGATCCAACAGCCAATCACAGATGACCATTCTCTGTGACCATGTCTGTGATTGGCTATTGCACCCCTCACTAATGAATAATCAGAAGGTTAATGAGCGGACCCAAAAGTACAATCATGCAGAACCGATAAGTATGAGCTGATGTTTAATCACTATATTGTTTCTTTCTACAGCTCTTCAGCTGAACTCAAACCCAAACTGTAACACGGACTTCTCAGGGAAGTCCGCGCTTGAGGTCTGTGCACCATGTGTTCGGTACAGACCCCGAACTTTACAGTCATGGTTCGTCCATCGTTATGGCTAATGACAATACATATAATCATAGGTGGTAAAAATGTTTTTTAAAGTATTTTAAAAGAAATTCATAAGAGCAGACATGCGTTATGAATAAAGTTGACGATTGTGGTAGAATTTAAGAGGTTGTTCCAAGCATAAAAATTAACAACAATACTAAGCAACTGTCACAGCGATCCATCAACATACTGTACGTAAATATAAAGCAATTCGCTGCCCGCTAGACAGGGCCACAATGTAATGAAACCGTTTTTTTAAAAATTACTCTACTGAAATATTATAAAGTGTCAGTCTGGCTTCTGCAATACTCACACATTCTCATACGATGACATGAGGAAATATCCCTGTTCATCACAGGGCCACATTAAAATGACGATATCTGAATACTTTTCTTATTCATTAATTTTCTGCAACCCAATGTTTGCATGAGAAGGTTCTAGGCAACTACTCTTTTTACTATAAAAATTTTATTGCATTCAATTCATTCTGAAAATGTCTCTTGAGCAGTAAACGGATGCAATTTAAGGCCCCGTTAAGCACAATCTGTAAAATTCATACCGAGCAAGCTATCATTCCAACCTTTCATTTATAACTGTGGTGTCTGTTTAAATGGAAATCATCCCTTTCTTAGACAATATATTTGTAATGCGTGTCACTGCCGCGGCTTTATAACAAACTGTGTGTGAACCACTGCTGTCCTGGCTTTGGAGCCTTTTAATTGAAGAAAATGAGAGGTTTTCATACATACATACAATTTCTCAGCAGATAAAAGTCACTTGCCCCAACTAATCTGCTCTTTTCCAAATTGATATCAAATCTTTGTCCTACTTAATCCACCACCTCGTCTTACAGTTTCAGTTCAGCTTGCAAGGCCAACAATGAATCTACTTGTTAAGTGAGACTGGTAGAGCTGCATCTTATTTTAACCTGTTGCTGCTCATTCAAAACAGCCATATTTTATGTCTCAATAAATCAAGAAATATGTTACAAGTTTAACAAAATAAAAAGAAAAAAATGCACTTTAGCTAATCTGATGCTTGGGCAGAATTTCACAGTGATTTGATGACTGTACAAAGCAATATTTCCACAGTACGGTGCAAATGTTTAAGGCAAGTGTGTGAAAAATAAAAATACTATTTTTTTTATCAAGCAAAATGAAAGGAAAAGAACAGCAAATAAAATCAAATCAATATGTGGTTTAATCACTATGCTTAATACGGGCATCAATATTTTGCCAGTGCATCTCAATGAATTAGAATGTCATCAAAAAGTTCATTTTTTTCAGTAATTCAATACAAAAAGTGAAATGAATATATTGTATAGAGTCATTACAAACAGATCTATTTCAAGTGTTTATTTATGTTAATGTTGATGATTATGGCTTACAGCAAATGAAAGCCCAAAAGTCATTATCTCAGAAAATTTAAGTAGGGAAGATGAAGCTTTAAAAACCGCGCTGCTGTATTCCACAAGACATTAAAGGGTGAATATAATATTGATTTATTAGCCAGCGTGTTTCAGGACTCCTACAAACGCTCTGAAACATGACAATATTACATTGATTTTTGATGAAATTGTAATTCTTTGAGATGTACTAGTAAGTTTACTTGCACCCAGGGTTTGAAGGAACGTAGCAGGGAGGTTTTGCCAAACATTTTGCAGGAATAAACATATGTATTCTGTGGATGTAGAATTGTGCAAATCAATCTGTATCTTCATAGGACCACAGACTCAATGATGTTGACATCAGTGCTATGTAGGGGCCACATCACTTACAGGATAGTTCTTCATGTCAAAGGCTATATGTTTGGGGTCACTATCCTGCTGTGGAAAAAAAAGTAAATTACATGCCTCACTGTTGGTATTACATGATGGGTAACTATCTGATTTCACTTGTTTTTTGGCATTCTGCAAAAAAATTCATGGGATTATCCTATGAATATAGTAAATTTTAGTCAGTAGATCTTGGAGTAATAAAATTACTCTAATTAAATGAGGTAAAAATATGCACATACCATATTCAACATTGTTTGCTGTGTACAACTATGCTGAGGTGCTCCAATTCATGATGAACACATACTACAATTCCTGACCAAAAAAGGTCAGGGGAAAAGTAATTTATGATAAGTGAGTATACAGATGACTCATTAAGTGCTTACAGCTATTTGCTTGTGTGAGGGAAAACATTTTATTGCCTATCTGTTTTATCACAGTAGTGAGTATGGGGTACTTCACACTAAGCGAGATTGCTAGCGAGATCGCTGATACGTCACAGGTTTTGTGACTCAACAGCGACCTCGCATATTCATAAGCATAGCAGGTACCACGCTTACCTGACCTTTCCTCAGGTGAACTCAAGAGTCACCGTACACCCAGCTGCAGCTGGTGGCTTGTTCATTCATTGACTGGAGGCTGCGTTGACTGAATGCTTTGTTCATTACCGCTGTCTCCAATTAAGAAGACGTCATAAAGGATCATGTAGAATATTAGGGGTTAATAAAGATGAAGTTCATAAATGCCTTTGTGTTTTTTTTTTCCAATAAAATGTTTTCCCCAACAATGGGGAGCTAGTATGCTCCCACATATGCTAATTTGTTCCTTGGCTGGTGGGAAGAAACTGTGTGGTTTGGAAGTGAAATGATGTTTGGAGATCTCCTGGGAAAAGTTGAGATGTGGGTCCGATTATTCGATGATGTGTTTATCCTGTGTGGTTTTTCCAAAGAAGAATGTTAAAGATTTGTCAGATCTTTAAGCACCAACGATCTTGAACTTTTTTTGCATTCAAAATTAATAAAACTTATCCTACCTGCATGTGATGATCTGAAGAAAAGTAAATGAAGAAATAGAAACTGATATGTACAGGAAACCCACATCAACAAATTCCATATTAAGATGATGAACAGTCACCCAAAGTCTCTCAAGAAGGGTATCCCCAAGGGACAGTATTTGAAAGGCACAAAGAAACTATTCCAAAGGGAGAACCTTAAAGAACAAGCCTGGGATCTGCATCAAAGGTTCCAAGAAGGGGATACATGGATTGTATCCTTAAAAAAGCATTCATCGAAACTAGAAATTTGAACAGAGTTGACTTGTTAAACTCTAAAAATGAACCTGTGGGGTTTCACCAGTTCAGATTCATAATTACTTTTGATAATGGGGTGAAAGGAATGAGGGTCAATTCTTCAAATGGATTATGATATAAAAAAAAATCAGTGAAATATACCTAATATAATATTACTTAAGGCCCAGTTACATGCTTCAAGGTCGTTTAGATATCACCAATGATCTCGTCCGTTAGGACATCTTTTTGACATCATTGGTGAGCTGTCACACCTGTAGATATCGTGGACGACGCACCATCGATCCAGCGAGAAGGTATCGTTTGCACAACCCAGCGAACGATACTTGTTCACTGCTGTGAATAGGAGAAGTCATTAACGTCATTGTTATCGCTGTTTTACACACAACGATGCTGCAGGTTTGCTGATCGAGGACCGTTTGATTTGAGAACAAGTTCTCAAATCTGCGATCAACAATCCAACGATTTATCATAGTCGTATTGTGGTGTTACACGCAACAACGTCCTAACGATGTCGTTTCAATGAGTCCAAACCCGTGATGTTTGAGCGATATCGTTCACGATATTTTACCGTGTAACTCGGCCTTTACAGAAAAGAACAGCCGCTGAGAGACACACTGATCCACAGCCACTTCAAACCAACAGTAGCAAGTACTTTGCTACAATCTGATATCTAAGGATGATATAAACGATGCATCTGCATAGCATGCCTAATTATACTGGTCAGTAAATCAATTAATAGAAATGTAACAAATAGAGTATAATATAAATAGCTTTATAAATTGCTGTACAAAGGGAGTACTATATAAAGCTACGCGAGCATTCAAACTTGAATAGGAAAAATCAAAAAGGGAACTGAGACATCATATTGGAGATCACTGAGATGATACTGCTCATATAGAAGATACCCCTTTAGCAAGGCATGTCACCATAATGTATGAGGGAGATCCAAATGTCCATAAATTTCAGGAAATTGACACAGTTAAAAGACCTGTCAGAGGAGGCCCTTGGCACCAATATATCTTACAGAAGCAGTTAAGATGGATTTTTTGTCTTGATAATATTGGCTCATAGGCACTCCATGAGCAGGTAAATTTTGGCTGCTTTTTATAATGAAGTTTCTGTGTATAATGTAAAAATAAGCAAATAAAAAGAACTTGTTTTTATATAGAGTAAAATCTAAATATTTCATTCACTTGTTGAATGTGCCCAACGACTTTAACCATATGGATTTAGCCTTTTATAACCTTTCTATAAAAATATATTTAATGACCAAATAGTCTGTATGACCTTAACTGACTTTTGCTTTGATCTGCCTATCTTATTCACTATAACTGTAAAAATATATTGTCTTCAGTGATTGTGGCTGAAGAGTTCTCTATTTTCTCCCTTTAGTGCTTGCCCTAGTTTAATTTCTAAAAAATATTTTTATCTGAATAAGTGTCTAAAATTATATATATAGAGATGGTTCATGATGGTGTTTATCACTTTGCATTACTAACTTGTGCTCCAGTGTGACGCTCATCCAGTCATTGCCATATTACACTTCATGGTGACCTATATAGCAGCATTCAGGTGTATGACGCAGCAGGAGCAAACACGCATATGGGCAAGCATCTGCACTCCAGGTTGGAGCACTTTAGGAAGAACTTCCTGCTCACACTTGGGAGTGGGGATCCAGCTCGTAGTTTTTGTATGCATCCCAACATAAGGCACATTATACTTCTGGTCGGTACCCAATGTTATTGGCCACAGCCTAAAGCTTCTGGTGATGAGTATCCGGTGAGCAGTTTGGTTTTATACTCCATGATGGAATGCACGCCAGAATGAGGGACTTCAATAAAGGGCTCTATGGAATGGCATCAATGTAAGGTAACCAATGAATATATTTATCTCTTATTAGCACCATCTGCCATATTTGAACACAAACAGGGAAAACATATTGATTTGCTATTATTTCACAGATGATTGTAACAAGGAGCTGCTTATATATTGCGGTCTCATTTTAAGATTGGCACTCTAGGTCAAGGGAGTCCAACCACCGGTCTGGGGACATGGACCGGGCCGTTTGGTTCTTTGTACTGGTCCACGGCACCACTGCAGACTAGCACTACACACTGAAAGTGTGCTCTGCTGTGGCTCAGAGCTCACTGTGTGAAGTGAATGCGGCCCCCTTTCCCACCCCTCAGTGATGTGGCTCTCAGCAGACACTATTATGATGGGTGTGATGGCATAGATGTATGGTGAACTGGCGGCAAATCAGAGGCCAGCATCTAACGTCATCACATGATTATGGATGAGCAAGTAGTCAAATACTCGGACTCGCTATACTCGTGCCGAGTACATCGTAATTCTCGGGTATTCGGTGCGATTAGTGAGTCCAATGTTATTCAATGGGAAATGAGAGTAATTGTCTGCTGGACCCAAAAATGCAGTCTGGAGGCTGAGGAAAAGGCTGAAATGGGTGCATGATTGCTGTAAGAGTGAGTAATGATGGAGGAGATCTTATGACAGCTCAGTGTGTAAGCGGTGTAAAGAGAGCTATCGGCCCTAGGGGCTGGGTGATGGTTAATGCAGGAAGAAGCCACCCATCATCATCACAAGGGATTCACAAGTGTGGACTACTGGCATTGTCTCCAAAAAGGAGCCCAAGGGGCTGTACCATGGATGATGAAGGAAGCAGGCCTCAAGGGCCAAACAATTATGAAGCTAGCCTAGGACTACTATCACAGTAATTGCAGTTCCCAATGTCCAGGCATAGCCAAAGTGTCTCCAAAAATAAGCCCAAGGGGCTGTATTATGGTTAATGAAGGAAGCAGGCCTTAGGGCCAAACAATTATGAAGCTAACCTAGGACTACTAGCACAGTAGTTGCAGTGTCCAATGTCCAGGCATAGCCATAGTGTCTCCAAAAAGTAGCCTATGGGGCTGTACCATGGTTGATGAAGGAAGCAGGCCTCAAGGGCCAAACAATTACAGTTAGGGCCAGAAATATTTGGACAGTGACACAAGTTTTGTTATTTTAGCTGTTTACAAAAACATGTTCAGAAATACAATTATATATATAATATGGGCTGAAAGTGCACACTCCCAGCTGCAATATGAGAGTTTCCACATCCAAATCAGAGAAAGGGTTTAGGAATCATAGCTCTGTAATGCATAGCCTCCTCTTTTTCAAGGGACCAAAAGTAATTGGACAATGGACTCTAAGGGCTGCAATTAACTCTGAGGCTGTCTCCCTCGTTAACCTGTAATCAATGAAGTAGTTAAAAGGTCAAGGGTAGATTCCAGGTGTGTGGTTTTGCATTTGGAAGCTGTTGCTGTGACCAGACAACATGCGGTCAAAGAAACTCTCAATTGAGGTGAAGCAGAACATCCTGAGGCTGAAAAAAAAGAAAAAATCCATCAGAGAGATAGCAGACATGCTTGGAGTAGCAAAATCAACAGTTGGGTACATTCTGAGAAAAAAGGAATTGACTGGTAAGCTTGGGAACTCTAAAAGGCCTGGGCGTCCACGGATGACAACAGTGGTGGATGATCGCCGCATACTTTATTTGGTGAAGAAGAACCCGTTCACAACATCAACTGAAGTCCAGAACACTCTCAGTGAAGTAGGTGTATCTGTCTGTAAGTCAACAGTAAAGAGAAGACTCCATGACAGTAAATACAAAGGGTTCACATCTAGATGCAAACCATTCATCAATTCCAAAAATAGACAGGCCAGAGTTAAATTTGCAGAAAAACACCTCAAGAAGCCAGCTCAGTTCTGGAAAAGTATTCTATGGACAGATGAGACAAAGATCAACCTGTACCAGAATGATGGGAAGAAAAAAGTTTGGAGAAGAAAGGGAACGGCACATGATCCAAGGCACACCACATCCTCTGTAAAACATGGTGGAGGCAACGTGATGGCATGGGCATGCATGGCTTTCAATGGCACTGGGTCACTTGTGTTTATTGATGACATAACAGCAGACAAGAGTAGCCGGATGAATTCTCAAGTGTACCGGGATATACTTTCAGCCCAGATTCAGCCAAATGCTGCAAAGTTGATTGGACGGCGCTTCATAGTACAGATGGACAATGACCCCAAGCATACAGCCAAAGCTACCCAGGAGTTCATGAGTGCAAAAAAGTGGAACATTCTGCAATGGCCAAGTCAATCACCAGATCTTAACCCAATTGAGCATACATTTCACTTGCTCAAATCCAGACTTAAGACGGAAAGACCCACAAACAAGCAAGACCTGAAGGCTGCGGCTGTAAAGGCCTGGCAAAGCATTAAGAAGGAGGAAACCCAGCGTTTGGTGATGTCCATGGGTTCCAGACTTAAGGCAGTGATTGCCTCCAAAGGATTCGCAACAAAATATTGAAAATAAAAATATTTTGTTTGGGTTATGTTTATTTGTCCAATTACTTTTGACCTCCTAAAATGTGGAGTGTTTGTAAAGAAATGTGTACAATTCCTACATTTTCTATCAGATATTTTTGTTCAACCCTTCAAATTAAACATTACAATCTGCACTTGAATTCTGTTGTAGAGGTTTCATTTCAAATCCAAAGTGGT